>JAPFFP010082649.1:0-22116 GCA_026153255.1 Solanum medicagineum | reverse complement strand
CTTACTATGAATTTGACTATGAACTATGTTGGGGTTTCATGAAATTGTGATTGTTTAAGCATGTTTTGAGCTATCAATATATGATCCATTGTGTGATTTGATGAGGGGTCTTGATGTATCTTGCATGAGGGTATTACCAAGTATTGGTGGGTGGTTTTACATTGATTTTTCTTGCGTGATTTCACTCTTAAATTGCATGATTTTGTACTAGTATTGCACACCCGCCAAGTGTTTGATGAAATGCCTTTTCAAGGATTCTTAAAGTCTTGATGATATATTGGTTCATTTTATGAGTCATGTGACCTTATGATGGTTTTTGGCTTCCTAAAGATGTGTTTAAGTCATGGAAATGTTGATGATGTTGTAGGGCCGGATTAAGCCCCTTTTTCAAAGATTTTACCTCTGTGAGCTTTTGATGTTCATGTTAATGCAAGGGTAATGTTGATGATGACCCATTCCTATGTTTGAAGTTGGACTCACCATTTGAGGTCAATGACGTTAAGAGCTACTTTTGCCATGTCTCTATGTTAATTGCAAGTTATTAAAGTATGATTATCTTATATATTCCATGGGGTTAGACTTACCATCGAGTGGACTAGAGGTGCGTCCCCAAGTACTAAAACTACGTGACACCGTAGGTGAAGGGATTAGAGGCGAGTCCCCAAATCTCTAAGAGGCGAGTACCCTAAATATGAGGGCTTGAGGCAAGTACCCGAGTCCAAGAACTAGAGGCGAGTACCCGGTTCACATAAGGCTTAGCATATCCACTTAGGCAAGGAGGTTCACCTTGGCAAGTAACTTCTCCCTTACTTCTGGTGTAGGGATGACATCGGGATTCCAAGTTGTAGCTTGCTTGGTCTTTATTTTATGTGAGTTGAGGTTTTTTCCATGTAAGATTAATGGTTTGCAAACATGATTACTTAAGCATTGATCATACATGTCATATTTTTATTATGCTCTCTATTGCTTATCATTATGCATTTTGACTATGTTGCCTATCTCTTGTTGCATTGCATCCTACATACTTAGTACATTCAAATATACTAACGCATACTCTATGCCTACATGATGTTACCATGTAGGGACCAGAGCTCTATTTGACTATTCTCCTCCATGTGGCTAGTTTGTCATCTTGAAGATAAGCTTGGTGAGTCCTGAAGTTCGAGGACACTATCTACTTTCTCTTGTTATTTCTAAAACTTCTTTATATTGATATTTGATATTATGAGGGTGAGCCCGAAAGTGTCGTGGCCCCTGCTCCTATATATGTTTAGAGGTGTTATTGGAATATTATGATGTATCTATGCTATGAGATTCTCCTTATGATTTATGATATTAAAGAATTTCCTTAGTTCCATTTATCCCTATTAACTATCTCTTATTGTTGTTTTATTGCTTCTGCGACCAAGAATGTGTAATGATATACTAAGAGGCTTGTTTAAGGTCCCTTCGGGTTCCCCATTCATCGTGTCACGTCTAGGCCTAGGTCAGGGTTGTGACAAACTTAGTATTAGAGCACTAGGTTGTTAATGGTCCTCGGCATGCAACATACTGCATCGGTTAGAGTCTTATTCATGGTTGTGAAGCGCGCCACAACTATGAATAGGAGACTATAAGGCATTTTTGGAAATGTTTCCCTTCTTCATGGTTTATGTCGTGCTTTAGAATGAGATAAGGATTTTCCCTCTAACAAATGTTCTTTGCTCTTCTAGTTGATCATGTCGCTTCAAAGGGGAAGGTAAAGGAGGGATCGTGCACCTATGGGACAACTGGCTCCTCAAGCTCCTCAAGGTGGAAGGCTACCGAAGTTGAGTTTCAGAATGCTATTACTTTGTTGGCACATGCTATGGCCCACCAAATGAACCAAGGGCCCAAGCTCCTCACGCTAATACTCCGGCCTCGAGATTAAGGGACTTTGCTAGAATGAATCCACCGGAGTTCTATGGGTCTAAGGTGGATGAGGATCCCCAAGAGTTCATCGATGAGGTGTACAAGGTGTTGTCTATCATGGGGGTGAATTCGAAGGAAAAGGCGGAGTTGGCGGCCTACCAACTAAAGGGGGTGGATCAAATTTAGTTTGAGCAATGGAAGGTGAAAAGGGAAAATCATGATGCTATTCCTTAGGAGGAGTTTAAGGCGGTGTTTCTCAATCGGTTCTTCCCTCTTGAGCTAAGGGAGGCCAAAATGATGGAATTTATGAATTTAAAGAAAGGGTCCATATATGTGAGGGAGTATGCTCTCAAGTTCAACAAACTCTCTAAGTATGCTCCACAATCGGTTGCCAATCTATGGTCAAGGATGAATAAGTTTGTGATGGGTGTATCCGATTTGGTGAATGACGAGTGTCATGCTGCTTTATTGATAAATGATATGGACTTGTCCCACCTCATGACTTATGCCGAACAACTTGAGGGGAGAAGCTTAGGAAGAGGAGAAGTGAGGGATCCAAGAGTGCTCAATTTGAGGGTAGTTTTCAAGGTCATGAGTTCGACTATGCTCCAAACGAGAGGGTTGCCAAGGTTGGAGTGTGCACCCCCAAGAATCAAGGTAAAGGTATTGGTGGACAAGCTCCTCCTATATGCAACAAGTGTGGGATGTACCACCCGAGAGATTGCTTAGCCGGTTCGGGTGAGAGTTTTGGATGTGGTGGAATGGGTCATAAGATGATGCATTGTCCATGGGTCCCTAAAAACCATAAGAATGGTTGTCGGCATTCTGAACCATACCCCTCTAGGAGTCACTAGGCTTGGCATCGTACTTTGTAGGTAAGTTGAAGGTTTTGATTTTTATGGATCCGGATTCCAATATTCCTTTCATTATTCCCTTTGTTTGGTAGTGGGCTTTTTGTGTGTCCTGAATTGTTATGTGAACCTTTGGTGTCTACCCCTTGTTGAGCCTATTGTTGCTAGAAAAGTTCATATGTATTGTTCCATGTTCATATTGCATTAGGTCTTGCCTTGTGACTTGTTGGATTTGATGTGGTGGATTTTCGTGTTATACTTGGGATGGAGTAGTTGCATGCATATTGTGTCTCCATTGATCGTAGGGACCGTAGAGTTAGATTCCAATTCTCTAATAGACTCGTCCTTGAGTGGGAGCTTATAAGGTGGTTGTGAAGGGGTAAATCCATTTCTTGTCTTAAGGTACAATTGATCTCTAAGGGTGGCATTTATCATCTTGTAAGAGTTAGCGGTGTCAAAACTAAGTTATTTCTATTGAGTTGTTTCCCGTGATCAATGAGTTATTGAATGTCCTTTCCGCTATTTTGAATTTGGGGTGGTGTCATTTGGTTTGACTTATGCACTGGTTATGTCTATAGGTCTCATGAACAGGGTCTTTAATCCTTACCTTGTTATGCTTGTGGTGGCCTTTGGTGATGATTTGTTGATTGTTTCCGAAGTGAGGAAGAGCTTGTGAATCATTTGAGGGTGATGTTGTGAATGTTGACGCCTATAGGGTTTCTTGTGAATTATGAGAAGTGGGAATCTTTGGGGTAATTGGAGAAGTTCATGAGTTGACTAGGTTGGGAATGAGGTTGGGTGAAATTGAGAATGGTGGTGTAGTGATTTTAGTGGTTCCAAACCTTCTTTGTTTGAAGGGGTCTAGTTTAGGCAAGGCCTTGATTTCCGCCGTGATAGAGCTGGAGGTCTTGGTGAGGAATAGTAGAGTGGAGGTTTTCTCCCAAGGGGGAGATGGTGGGTTTTGGTGCCAAAGTGGACTTTGTGTGGTAACGTTGATGATTGGGTAAGGTTTGTAGGTTCTTATAGGGAGTTGAGAAGAATTGGTAAGGTTACAAATGTATTGAATTCGCCTATGGGTATGAATATGGTTCATCCGATTTTCCATGTATCCATATTAAGATGGGGTATGGTGACTCAAGTGTTATAGAACTATTTGAGGTTGTGGGTGTTGTGGAGGATAAGTTGACTTAGTAGAAGGTCCCGGTGGAGGTATTGGATGGAAGGGTGGAAAATTTGATTAATAAGGATGTGGTGTTCGTCAAGGCCCTTTGGAAGGATTAACAAGTCGAAAATGTCTCTCATGGAGCCGGAGCAGGCATGGAGAAGCAATATCCGTTTCTCTTTCATTCTATTCAAGCTTATGATAACACATCAAGTCCATTTTATGATTTCAAGTCCTATGTTTCAACCCCTATGTCATTTGCATGCATTCATATTTATGTTGACAAGTTCATGATGATTTTGATGCTTATGTTGAAATTTTGAAAATGGTGTTTAAGTGTATTAGTTGCATTCTTGTTGGGGTTGATTTCTTCATGATTACCCTTCTCACATACGTTTCTTTAACATTCGGGGATGAATATTCCCAAGGAGGAGATATTGAAACAACCCCAAAAGTGCCCGGAATCGTAATTTTCATATATCTCAAAATCCTTACGTGATATCAAAACTCTGAGTTCATATTCTTGTTCAAGGGAAAAAATAGAGTGGGAAATAGGCACAACCCGAATTTTAGAGCAACAGTATCAAAATTCAAAATTTCAAAGTGGCAAAAAACAGTGAGGTTTTCGCGCCCAAGGCACGACGCGCTAGGGGCGCGCCTCAGTGTAAATTTTGCCAGTTCTTGTCATCCGGTCCAAGGCTTTTGGGTCTTGGGCCTAAGTCTTCCCATACATGAAAATACCTATACTTAGCCATATTTCACCTTCATATCATACAAGGCATTCCCCAAAACCCTCTTAAACACTTAGACTAATACTTCACTCAAAATTGAAGTGCCAAATCTCTTTCCGGATCTTAAGGAATTTATTCAAGCTTCAAGTCTCCATTCAAATCTTCATCAAGGAAATCTCTAAAGTCAAGGTATGTGGGTTTCAACCATTGGGTCCTTTCATCCATGGTGCCCAAGCTTCCTTTTCACTTAAATTGCATGATTATAAGTTGATTTACTTATGGGTCTTACTATGAATTTGACTATAAAAGATGTTGGGTTTCATGAAATTATGACTGTTTAAGCATGTTTTGAGCTATGAATCTATGATCCATTGTGGGATTTTATGAGGGGACTTGATGTATCTTGTGTGAGGGTACTACCAAGTATGGGTGGGTCGCTTTACATTGATTTTTCTTACATGATTTCACTCTTAAATTGCATGATTTTGTACTAGCATTTCACACTTGCCAAGTGTTTGATAAAATGCCTTTTCAAGGATTCTTAAAGTCTTGATGATCTATTGGTTGATTTATGAGTCAAGTGACCTTATGGTTTTGGGCTTTCTAAAGATGTGTTTTAAGTCATGGAAATGTTGATGAAATGTTGTAGGGCCGGATTATGCCCCTTTTTCAAAGATTTTACCTCTTGCGAGCTTTTGATGTTTATGTTAATGCAAGGGTAATGTTGATGACGACCCATTCCTATGTTTGAAGTTAGGCTCACCATTTGAGGTCAATGATGTTAAGAGCTACTCATGCTATGTCTCTATATTTATTGCAAGTTCGTAAAGTATGATTATCTTATATATTCTGTGGGATTAGACTTAGGGGCGAGTAGACTAGAGGTGAGTCCCCAAGTCCCAAAACTACGTGCCATTTTTAGTGAAGGGCTTAGAGGTGAGTCCCCAAATCTCTAAGAGGCGAGTAACCTAAATATGAGGGCTTGACGCGAGTACCCGAGTCCGGGCTTGAGGTGCTTACCCAAGTCCAAGAACTAGAGGTGAGTACCCGGTTCACATAAGGCTTAGTGGATCCACTTAGGCATTAGGAGGTTCACCTGGACAAGTAACTCCCCCTTTTTTTCAGGTGTAGGGATGACATCAGGATTCCAAGTTGTAGTTTGCTTGGTAACTTTTATGTCGGTTGAGGTTTTTTCCCGCACTTATATATATTATGTTCCATGTAAGATGAATGGTTTGCAAACATGATTTACTTAAACATTGGTCATACATGCCATGTTGTTATTATGCTCTCTATTGCTTATCATTATGCATTTTGACTATGTTGCCTATCTCTTGTTGCATTGCATTCTACATACTTAGTACATTCAAACGTACTAAGGCATACTCTATGCCTACATGATGTTACCATGTAGGGACTAAAGCTCTATTTGACTATTCTCCTCCACGTGGCTAGTTTGACATCTTGAAGATAAGCTTGGGGAGTCCTCAAGTGCGAGGACACTATCTACTTTCTCTTGTTATTACTAAAACTTCTTTATGTTGATATTTGATATTATGAGGGTGAGCTCGGAATGTGTCATGGCCCCCGCTCCTATCTAAGTTTATAGGTGTTGTTGGAATAATATATCTATACTATGAGCTTGACTCCTTATGATTTATGGTATCAAAGAATTCCCTTTGTACCATTTATCCCTATTTACTATCTCTTATTGTTGTTTTATTGCTTCTGCGACAAAGGATGTGTAATCATATGCTAAGAGGTTTATTTAGGATCCCTTTGGAATCCCCATTCACTGTGTCACGTCTAGACCCTAGGACCGGGTCGTGATATTTTTAGTATGGGAAATGGGTCAAAAATACCCCCAACTATGTTATATTTTTTGATTTTATTCTCGCCGTTAAAATAAATTTATTTATACCCTCGCCACTACAAAACTTACCATCTATGCCTTTCGATGGATGGAAAGCCCCAAATATCTTCATTTGTTTTTTATTTTACTTAATCCCACTCCAACCCAAACCCGATCCTTCCTAAATAATAACCAAACTTTACCTTTCCTCCTTGATCTCCAGATACACTTTGAAATCATTGATCATTTGGACATTAGCTGAGTGTTTCTCCTTGATGAAATCAATGTATTCACCTATTGTCAACCTCCTGGGAACTAGTCTATGTCATCAATATGATTATGGCCTTTTTGATTTGTGATTGTAATAGTATTTCGTAAGAGCTGTTGCAGTTCAAGATTTTTCTGGATGTCCCTGTATAATTCTATACATTTTCTTTTCCTTATTGTTTTGTTTACAAGAAGAAAAGTAAAATATGTCATTAAAACTTTTATGGGAACTGTCAAATTTATATCTTTATTTTCCATGAGACTTAGTTCCAAAGTTTTTAAAAAGCACGAAGAAACTTTCAGAATTTTTTTCCCATAATCCATCAATGAATGACCGAAGAATCTTTGGGATATGGAGCATATTGCATGCAGGACAGTAATTTAAGTTCTTCCAACTCTTTGGTCAAAGGTGAAGGTCGAATTTTACTATGGGACTTGGTCCATTTCCATAGTGTGATATGCTAACCATTATACATTGTCCTAGTGAACCTCTCCTTCGTCAAGTTGATTAGACGAGAAGGAATCGATCGAATTCTATTAACCAACCTCTTTTCCTATTTATCATTACCTTGGTTGGGATCATGACACTAGGCGAGATCTAATGTTGGTCACCATTAGAAAACATGCAAAATGAAGAAGATTGGTTAAAACATGCCAATACCCATTTCAAGAATTGCTAATTACCCGAGTTTTCTAAGCTAGATTCTCATGGTTCCCACAACCCCAAGTTATGAGTTTAGCTACTCATACCTTGGGTAAATAAAGAAACAATGAATAGAGAAGACATGATTAATCACTTACCCAAGAAGATTGAAGAATAAGAAAATTCAATTTGTTTTCAGAATCACAAGTTTGAAAGATGAAATGAATCTACAAGTGAATCTCCTCTCCAATATTTTGTCTCTAAAGATAAACCCTAAAATTTCTCTTTAACTTTCATGGCCTCTGCTCTACTTTCCTTCTCTCCTCTGAAAACTATGAAAGCCTGCGTCTAAAGAATCTAAAATTTACTATTTATAGTATTTACAAACAAGTCCCTAAAAAACTTAGAAAAACTGGTCGACGGCTCCTATAACTCACAGTTACGACTCGTAAATGGGTTTACGAGTCGTAATTGGCTTTCGTGTTCAGCTTCTTCAATCTTGGACTTCACTCAAACTAGACATCGTTACGCGTCATAGTCTGATCTATAACTCATATTGTCTTCTCGTAGTCCTCATCTGCATCAATTGGTCCAACACTGGAAATCTCTACGAAACCTCCCAATACGACTTGTAGAAAGATCTACGATTTGTAAAGGGGTTTCGTGTGGTTGAACTTCAATTTTGTTTCAACACTGGAAATCTCCATGAGACTGCCTCTACGACTCCTAGAATGGGCTATGACTCGTAGAGAGTTTCGTATACCTTCAAAACTAGCAAAACCTGCAACTTTTTCCAAAATTGTGCGAACCTTCTTTAATTTCCTATAAAAACAAAAACAAAAACACATAAAAACCATAAAATTCGCATTGAGAATACACAAAATCCCAAGTTTTAGGCATCAAATGTGTTACGACCTTATGAAAGATGTCTTACATAACATATCATATGTTTTCTTTTTTGTAAATCTGAGTCCGGACTCTTAATCAGGAGGCAAAATTGTGTGAAAAAAAGGCCTATTTTGATTTTTAGAACAACCATATGGAAAAATAATTTTTCATAAAATTTTACATTTCTAAAAGGGTCCATGGCCTCTCTGCATTACGAAGAGGGTTCATTTCAGTATAAAAGTGGCCTGAAGTCATTCTAGGGTCAAAACAAGAGAAAAATTGAATTTCACAATATGGATATATATATGAGTCAATTTTATAACGAATGGTATATCAACTCTACATGATGAAGTTGAGAGTAAAAAATTAGCTCCATATAAGTAATTTTCTTTGATTAATATTATAGTAAATTGTTTAAATTAAAAAAATAACATTATTTCTACAAGGTAAGATACTTATTTAAATATCTATAAGCATTAAGATTCCTCACTATTTCAAATAAGATATGATCATGCAAATTCTAATTTCTTTTAAACATTAACATGTAACCTTTAATAAATATGACCTTGACATGTAGTAATCAACATGTCACGCCCTAGGAGGGTACCCTGGACGTAACTCGCACTCAGAGACTATTGCTAGTGCCCAAATGAACCACTTGGCCTCAGTACATTCAGTCAATCAATAAACTCAAGACAATCAGCGAAAAACTAAGAGAAGTAATGGGAACATCTCCTCTAGCCTCAAAATAATCAATAAATAAAAGGGCTAGTAGAAGGAACTAGCTCAACAAGTCTTAACATCAACACTCGACACTAGTCTATGAAGCCTCTATCACTATCAAGTGGTGCCAATGAAAATCCTATGACTACCTTAAAATAAAGTAAAGCTAATCAAATCTAACTCTAAAAGCAAGATGAAAATAAATGTAATGATTCCTCTGAAGTAGGGGAAGCTCACCAATCAGTTGAACGTCTCAGATCCCCAACGATGTGCCTATTGATGATTCCTTATCCATATATTTGCATCACGAAACAATGCAGTGCCAAGTGGCACCAGTACATAGAATTTATGGTATGTTCAATAACTGAGTAGAAACAATATAGGTAGAATAACATAGTAATAACATCAACTCAACTCAAGAGGCTCAACTCGTCTCAACTCAGTAACACGTGTAAGTTTAAGAATGAGATGATGCTTTGAAAATTAAACTTAGTAGTATGCAACTCATATCAAATAATTTAAATTTTATAATAAAATAATGCTCCTCAAAAATACTGTAGTATGTAGCCCAGTCAAATTGAATATGCAATTTAGGGAGTTTCTCTAACCGATATACATACCACCACCCTCTTTGATGGTGCACAATGAAGACAACGTCGTTGCCACACCTGTGCTAAATTTTCCATGGTAAAAGGACGTACAATCTCTACCTCATGAATCATGATTCATTAGCTCCGTCTAATTTTTTTAGTACAGGTGTTGACAGAGCGTGCTGCACAACTATGCTACACTGACAAACATAGTTCTGGGGCATTTTCTCTTACCCAACTCGGTGCTCAATACTACTCCCAAAAATATGAACTCCTACTCATTAAGTGAATAATTTACTCAAAACATCTCATCAAGTCTTATTAGACTTGAATTTTCAACATCACATTCACCTCAACATCAACATCATCATCTTTCATCATATAAAAGAAATTTGAAAATTATTTATATCCTCATCAGATATTACTCAAAACATTGTTTAAAACTCAATGAACAATTCCATCAAAAACTCATTAAAATATGCATTATCCCCTCAAGACTCTTTCTCAAATTATAATTTATGCTCAAAATTCATGTCGCGCACCCTCACTGATTTGCGTTTCGCATCGAAAAATTATCTTTTTATTCGATTATTCTAAAAATCAATCGAGACCATTTTCCCACTCAAATTTTTTCATGTTGATCGCAAATCTGGCCCCGAATTTGCCATCGAAGCATGGGGAGACTCGTTATGTACACATCTCTCTTCTAGGGGTATTTTAAAAATTTTACCAGGTGTTATATTATCTCCATATTGGAATCATTCATCCTCGAATGATGAGTAGAGGTGGACATCAAGGCGCTAATAAAAATCAAAAGCCCCTCTGAATACTCAATCAATCAATAAAACTCTCAACTTCTCATCGATCTTAACAGTCTCTATTCAGGCTCAGGAATATACACATCAGGAACTTAATTACTCAAATACACCAACTCATGGGGGAACATCGACTCAAGAGTAGAAAACTCAACTCATTAGAGGGCATCATCATCTGCAGCTCAGAACTCTTGTCAAGTCCTAAGTTTTACGGCATACTCTTACCAAAGTCAAACCTAACTCAAGTCACCTTGTGCTACCTCATAAGTTAGACACAATCCTACAATCTATCCCATAAGGTTCTCATTTTATACCTTAGACATCCTCACTAGCAGGCACGAATGGAACATTGGAACTTAAGCAATTCAAATCATTCGAACACCTCCTCAATCAATTATTTGGACTCAAGAAGGAAGTCATCAACTGTAATCGAGAATAGGGTCACTCTGATATTCAAGACTCTGTGGACACTCTCAAACTAAACTCCCCATCTTAATTGTACTTGTTTTCATGGCACTCCACTCCCTCAATTCAAGCTCATAGCTCTTATTTAAATCTCCACCCAAATACCTCCCCATCTTCCATTCAAGCCTACTTTTGAGCCTCAAGGTGCTATTTCCAAGATGATCATATTCCCATAAAGCTAACCCTCAACTCAAACTATATACCTCCTCAGGGATTTTCACTTAGAGAATGCTACTCCTTTTTCTATGATGATGATTTTGATAACAAAAAATTAATGTGGAATATATTTTAATTGTATCATATAGTTTAAATAAATAAATAATTTATATATGATAAAGATTTATTTTATATATTCTCATGGCCTAGTCCCATGTACCACTTGTTGATTGTCATTCATGTTGAGTTGTGAGGATGAAAAACGATGACTTTATTCATTAATTTTGTTCTTACCCCATGGATCTAAGATTTTCCAATACTATGTTGAGTGAGATATGACATGAGGTTTACTCACGTATAGCTCTGTTAACTCAGAATGAGTGTTGATAGATGAGGAAGATTGTACTTCATTATGAACATTCTCAAATAAGATTTCACGATTGAATCGTGCTAATGATCATTGTTCTAAGCCCTTTAAGTGAGCCTGTTGTCCAATCTTGATAGAAATGTTGATGATAGTGGAGGAGTGATGGTTGATAAGAGAGAATGAGTGTTCTTGATCCTAATAATATTCTTGATACCATTTCCTTTTAAGGTTATAGACGTGAAGGAGGAGTTAGAGAAATCTTGATGAGTCTACTAGATAGGTATAAGAATATTAGTGTCCTTCATGATAAGAGTTCATGTGATTGGGAGTGTAGATATGCTATGGTATGCTTGAAAAATCTCAAGTGAGGTCAACCTTAAAGAGACCATAAAGTGGTTAGAGTGATAGGCTTGAATGTGGTCGCCATTATCCGAGCGTATTAAAGTGATAAGGAGGAGTGGTTAAGTAAAAGCCACTAAGGGAATATGAAACATAGATTTCGAGGGGTTAGATTGGTGTAAGTACGATCATCCTAGGACCAACACCTTAGAACTTGGAGTTAGGCATGGATGGAATAAGAGGATGTGGTTCGGCAAAGAGTTGAATGGGAGCTATAAGCTTCAACTGATGGAGTGAGATGCTACGAAAAGAACACAAATGAGATAAGGAATTGAGCTTGAGAGTTATCCATACAGTCTTATGTATCACAATGGTTCCATTTCCGTTTAGAGTGGCTGACTTTCTTCTTGAGTTAGAATGACTAACTGTCGAGATGTTTGAATAATTCAAATTTATTTGAGTTCTGATGTTCCATTCATGCCTGATAGTGAGAATGTCTATGGTAGTATCTCTACTCTTGATCTAAACTAGTTTGTCTATTATGAGTTTGTGTGTCTATTCCTGAGTTAAGGTTGATGAGAAGTCGAGAGTTTGATTGGTTGAGCGAGTATTAAGATGAGTCTCGATGGTTATTCATGCTTTGATGTCTACCTTCACTCTTCATTCGAGGACGAATATCTCAAGGGGGAGATAATGTAACACTTGGTAAAACTACCAAAATACCCCTAGACAAGAGATGTGCACATAATGCGTCTTCCAAAACTCTGACAGCAAATCCGAGACCGGATATGAGACCAGCATGAAAAATTGGGTGGGAAAATGATCTTGGTTAATTTTTAGAGCAACTTGATCAAAAAAGAAAAAAATTTCAATGTCAAAACAATTTCCAGAAAAAGTGTGGGATAGGTGTGCGACGCGCACCTGCCGGGGAGTTACACTTAGATTGGATCCTTATATTTTCTAAGGAATTAGCAGACTTGACCGGAGAAATTTTAGCAAAAAAACTAGAAAAATGTCAAAATCTGCGTCGCAGACTTATTCCCCTGAAGTGCAAATTTTTTAGTTTTTCGTGAGAGGCATTCCAGACTTTTTCCAACCCCTCCTAAACTTAAAACACGATCCAAATAGGTCATTTTGAGTATAACAAGGGTTTATCACCCATTTGTAAGTTTTTCAAAGTTTCTAACAAAGGGTAGGGATAAAGAGAAGAGAAGAGGAGCGAGGAATTCGAGACGAGTTCTTACGAGGTTGACTATCAAAGCTTTATACCAGGTATGTAAGGCAAAATTAAAGCATAGAATTGTTCTTCCACGTGCCCCCATTTATGGTAATAGAGGAGTTGTGAGTATAATGATTCTCTATAAATGTTCCTTGAAAATTTATATATTATATGTATTTTCACATGTTGATGATCATCACAAAGTTGATTTACTGAATAAACGCTTGTACATGAGTTATTTCATAAACCCTATATGCTATTTTGTAAAGAAATACATGAATGAACCTAGGGATTGAGTCTAGAACCTTGGTTTGAGTATGTTGATTGTGATTGTGATGTGAGCATGATGATGAGTTAATAGAGCTTGATGATTCCTTGAGTATTCATGATTGAACTCCCGAGTTTTGTCTAATTGAATTCTTTCGAATGATTAATCTAAGCCTCGAGCTTTTGATGAGAATAAAGTTAATGAGATAACTTGAGATGATAGGTCGAAAGGCCCAATCAAGTTGAGTTAATGAGATGATGAGAGTCTCTATGAGACTCATTGAGATGATTAAGTTTAGATGAGGAATCTTATGAGCATTGAGTCTTTAAAGGAGTATCAAGCACCAAAATGATTAAGAGTAAGTCAAACTCGCACTCATTAACTACGTTGCCATGAGTAGGTGAGGATTGAACCATCACACTAGAGGTTCCCTCTTGAGGAGAAGTCCCTGAAAGCAATAAAGGACTTCTGAGGCCGAACCATTATGGGTTCGAGTTGTTCCTTACCTAGAAAGTATGGAACAACTGTGCCAAAATCAGCGGGATTATTGTACAATCACTGGCTCATAAGTAATTGTTATCGTATAAGAGAAACTCCCAAATAGGTCCTATGTTGATAGTATTCAGAGTCAAATTGAGTTGAGGTGAGGTGAGTTGATTGATGAGTTTTGATTGGTATTGATGGGTCATTTGTCTACTCTTTATTCTTGCTTTAGATAGACATTTGACATTCTGATTCAGTATCTTCTGAGTTGATAATATTTGTGTATTATTCTACTTGTATTTGTTTCATTCAGTCATTTTACATACTCATACATTCCACGTATTGACGTCCCCTTTGACTGCATCATTTTATGATGCAGAGATAAGTACTAGAGATCATCAACAAGAGCATAGTTGAGCATCTATCGCAGTCAGCAGAGTTGGTGAGACTCCCTCAATTTGGAGGATCATTATTTTATTTTCATCTATCTTTATAGAGTCAGACTTGATTTAGACTAGCTTTACTTTTGAGTTAAGGTAGCCATGGGTCTATCATTTACAGTATTTGATTAGTGATAGAGGCTTCACAGACTAGAGTTGAGCTATTAATGTTGAGATTTTGTTGGCTAGTTTCATCCAAATTAGCCTATTCATTTGACATGCTATTTGAGACTCAAATTGTCCATTATTATCTATAGTCTTCCACTGATTGATTAGTTTACTGAATGAATGCATGTGATGAGCCCAAGTGGTTCGCTTGGAGACTAACAATAGTCTCTAAGTGTCGGCCACGTCTAGAGTACCCTCCCTGGTCGTGACATGAAGCCTACCAAAATAAAATGTGGATGTATACCAACTTGTGACGGGACTTGATAAATTTAGTCATGGTAATAAATAACATACCATATTTGAAAGTTTAGTATTTTGGCAATAAGAACCCCAAAACAAAAAGGATAAAAGAAGCTACTCAAATCCTTATCATGCATAGACAAAACTCAATTTTCATAGTTGGATCATTTAATCATTGAATAGTTTCATCAAATGGATTCATCAACTGGGAGTGGGATTTGTGTGTTCCTCAATTTTGTAATGCTATAAGAAGCTCTTTTGGTCCAGCCATTTCAACAGGTAACAATTTTAATTTGAAGGTTAAAATACTTGCCAAGCATTCTTACACTTGTTACCGCAACATTGTTGAAGAGTGCCTATGTTTTTTAGTACAAATCATTATCATGGGATATTGTTAACAGAGAGCTTTAATCATCTGATTTTCCTTTTCTATTGGAAAAAGTAATGTGGGATTGTGTAGAAAAAATTTTGAAGATCAAAGTTGATTTGATCCAAAAAAAACTCCTGGAGTTTGCTCTTACCATTGAGAATGTTATGCCTCCTCATCAAGATGATGATACAATTTGTATGAGTCTGATATTTGTTAAGCATGTTTCTATATCTCGTCAAGAATTTGAACTTGCCCTAGGAAAATTTTTTACAAAACATTATGAAAGCATTACAAAAATTCTTTGGGTAAAATTTTGTGAAGAAATCAACAAATTGGGACATGGATCATCTTTGTATGAAGAATTTTAGTTTCTAGAGATTTGCATAGAAAAAATTGTAAGAGAGACAGCTAATTGGAGAACTATATATTTCGATGAGAATTACGAAATGGTACAAATAGGGTCTTTAATTGAGCAAGCTAGGAGGAAATTCAGGTTATTGCCTGTAGTAAGATCAAGAATGCAGTTCTTACAAGCAGTACATATTCTAGAAAATGAATTGATAGATGATTGTTCGATATGTAGGAGCAGGTACTTACCTAGTTCAGAAGCATACAAGTTGCCTTGCAGCCATTGTTTCCATTTTGGCTGCATTGAGACTTGGCTTCTAAAATAACCAAATTGTTCTATATGTGAGTTCAAGTTGCCAACAACCGAAGAAAAGTAGAAGTGTTCTTTTCTGGTTATTTGTAGTTTTTATTGTTGTTTTCTATTACTTGTTGTTTTAATTCTCAGTTGTAATACACACACACACACACACACACACACACACACACACACACACACACACACATATATATATATATATAAAATATGTGTGTGTGTGTAAGTGTTGAAATTGGTTTGTTCCAGCACCTGTCAACACTTTCTCTTTTCCTATGATAAAAAATTATACTACAATAAAACTACAAATAACTAGAAAGGGAATGAAAACTTCCACTTTTCGTCAGTTGGTGGCAACTTGAACTCATACACAGGACAACTTAGTTCTATTAGAAGCCAAGTCTCAATGCAGCCAAAATGGAAACTGTGCTGCACGACAACTTGTATGCTTCTGAACCAAGTACTTGATCATGCATATCAAACAATCATCTTTCAATTCATTTTCTAGAATATGTACTACCTGTAAGAAGTACATTCTTTATCTTACTATAGGCAATAATGTGAATTCCCTCCTAGCTTGGTCAATTAAGGATTATCTTAGTACCATTTTGTAATTCTCATCGAAATATATAGTTCTCCAAGTAGTTGTCTCTCTCACAATTTGTTCTATACAACCCTCTAGGAACTGAAACTCTTCATACAAAGATGATCCATGTCCTAATTTGTTGATTTCTTCACGAACTTTTACCTAAAGAATTTTTGTAGTGCTTTCATAATGTTTTGCGTAAAATTCTCCCTATGGTAAGTTCAAATTCTTGACGAGATACAGAAATGTACTTAACAAATATGAGACTCGTACAAATTGTATCCTCATCTTGATAAGGAGGCATAACATTCTCCATGGTATGAGCAAATTCCAGGATTTTTCGGATCAAATCATGTTTGCTCTTCAAAATTTTATCTATACCATCCCACTTAACTTTTTCCAGTGGAAAAGAAAGATCAAATGACAAAATCACTCTATTAACAATATCCCATGATAATGATTTGTACTTAAAAACTCACTTCTTGCCATATTGGCACTCTTCAATAATGTTGCGACCACAAATGTAAGAATGCTTGGAAAGTATATCAACCTTCAAGTTAAAATTGTTACCTGATGAAATGGCTAGACCAGAAGGGCTTCTTATAGCATTACAAAATTGAGGGTACACACAAATTTCACTCCCAGTGGATGAATCCATTTGATGAAACTATTCAAAGGTTTAATGAACAAAATATGAAAATTGAGTTCTATGTATGCAGGATTAGGATTGGAGTAATTTCTTTTATCCTTTTCATTTTTGGTTTACCAAAATACTAAACTTTCAAAAGATGGTATGTTATTTATTACCACGACTCAATGTACCAAGTTCCATTACAAGTTGATATACATCCACATTATATTTTGGTAGGCATCATTTATCTATATTTATACTATGGTATGAACATGAAGATTTTTACAAATAATATTGATTAAAAATCCATTGGGATCTCATTCGCTCTGATCGCTCTCCATCTCTTCATCCTACTGATAGCACGTCTAACCTCCTTAACTCTGAAATGCCTATAATAACCAAAATCTCGATGACTATCAGAGTGTGCTAACTACACCAGCTTAATATCTCTATCCTTTTTTTCATTTAAGAGTTTATGAAAGTAAGCTTGCATCTCAACTTGATGGAAGTCATCCACCAGCACCTCACCCTCTTAATCCTTGATGCACTTTACTTGGTCCAAGTTACGAGCTTTCCTCTCTCTCTCTTTCTTTTGCGGGCTATACAATCTCTTATCGTCGCCTTTATCACTTAGCTCCACATACAAATGCTCAAACGCTGCTATCTTAGCACTCATCACCATCGTCTTCCCTTCTATCTTCGTCATCTTATAGATATCCTTAAGCCTTCACTTTTCATCCACGTCCCTATACTCCATCCACTTTGTATAAGCAATCTTCTTAGCTTTCACCTTGCCTTGAAATTTTTTATTCCACCACCAATCACCTTACGTCCACCAAAGGTCCTCTTGAAACCTCTAGTACTTCAGTAGCTACTTTTCTAATACAGCCAGCAATAGTGTCCCATGTGGTGTTCACATCTCCGCTTCTACTCCAAGCCCCTATACTACTCAATTTTTCTCCCATCTACCGAGAAAGGGCAGGAGTCAGGTCTCCTTATCTAATTCTCGTTATAGCATAAATAGCCTTCTTCTTCTTTTCCCTCTTAATCTCTAAATCCATCACTAGAAGCCTATGTTGAGGGAAATATTTTCACTCAGAATAACCTTGCAATTCTTGCGAAGGCTTCTATCGCCCTTCCCGAGGAGTAAGTAATCAATTTAAGATGAATTAGCGTAAATGACTGAAATTCATGCTTAGGAATTGATAGGGTAAAAAATGACAGAATTTTAGTCTAGGATGGGTGGGGAAATGACTAGAATGCTCTTTTTTTTTAAAACTGATCATCAACGCTTGAGTTCATTTTTTGATGAAAAATTTAAAACATGTTTAGAAATTGTTTTTCCACAAAATATTTAAATCGCATTTGTCAAATGCATTTTATGTATAATTTTACGAAAAAATTTTTTGATCGATTTTCTAATCTCATCGAAATAATGTGACTACAATTAAGTGCAACTCCACGATAAGTCCACGAAGTGGACATGTCACGTACTCTTCTAAAATTGTGTTTCTGCCTCAAAAAATTATCTTTCGATCCGGTTGCTCTAAAATTCAACCAAGACCATTTTTTCACACAATATTTTGTGTTGATAGCTATTTCGGCCTCGGATTTGCCAAAAAAGTTTGGGAAGAAACATTATGCAAGTGTTCTCTCATCTAAGAGTATTTTAGTAATTTTACTGGGTGTTACAATCCTTTGGCATTATTAACCTTCTTCTATACTGTTTATATATCTTACATGTTGAAAAGATTCTAATAATGCAATAAATGCAAAACAGTAATGATTGTGCAACATTTACACTCTCTTAAATGCATTTTGAGTGCTCATTGGCCTAATTTCTGTAAGAAAGTTTCATAAGCATCTAGCATATAAGAAAAACACTTGTCTCTTTGGTTGAACTCGAATAGGTTGCATTGCATCACACTTCCCTTGTCTTTTTCAACCTTTTGGCAGATTTAATAACTTTAGCAATTCTTGGGATACATTAGCATCTTTGTATATTTGTTTTTCATTGGTGTCAAAATGTGGGATGTTATAAATAGCTAAGACTTGATCTGCATCATAAATGGCCTTTCTCTATACAAATTTGGTGGTTCTATATTGTCTAATTATAAACCTGATAAGTCGGCCTCCTTACTAATGTTGTCTTTTTTTTCTTTTGCAGGGTTGAAGATTTGAGTTATGAGGACATATATTAACCTTCATCAAATCTTTTCCACCTCTACTACATCCTCACGTAATCCATCTTTTGAATGCACATTTTCTTTACTCATCAAAAACGCTACTATTTTCAACTTATTGTAGAATTTACTGAATACTTTCCTCTTGTACATGACATATCTCCTTAATAGTTTTGTTCAACATATCAGCAGTACCTAAAATTAGACCTACCCTTTGGTTACTATTCCCAAAAGATTTTGTTACCCATTCTTTTATCGATATTCTCTTTTCTGCCTCCCCATTTAGATAGTTATATTTTGCATTTTATTTTGTCTCGATTGTTGGATCATAATATCCTTTACGTTCATGGACTTAAAATTTATTTTCAACTATGGTAAGATTATTTTTACCCCTACTGAAATTATTTCTATTATCTCTAACCACATTCCAATTGTAAATATATGGAGTCCTATAAGGGGAGGTGTGGTGTGCAAACATTGATGGTGCTTGCAAAGGGAACCCTAGCCAAAGCGTCTATGGCTTTTGTGTTAGAAATGGCGAAGGTAATCTAATATATGTAAAGGCTCAGATTATTGACTTGACCACAAATATGGAGGCAGAGGTTGTTGCTATCTGGAAAGAATATCCTATTGCTATGAAAAAGGAATAAAAAGAGTGCAAATTTAGACAGACTCACTAGCTATCAGGAGTATGCTACTTGGCGAATGAAAAGTTCCTTGGGAATTGATAGAAACAGTGGAATGCATACAAGTCACAATGAAAATTTTGGTTTTGGAGTTATTACACGTATATCGAGAAGCCAATCAAATTGCGGATTGTATTGTAAATAAAGCATTTGGAAAAGTAGGCAATCAACATCACAATTTTTTTTACAATTACAAGTTTCATCATCATGAATCAAAACCAAGCCTATACTTAATACAGAAGCATGATGATGGCCAGGACAAGCAATCAACAGATAATAGACAGCAAAAAGACATTTACAAGCTTTACATCTTACATGGATAAGCAAAAAACTGGAAGCAGGGTAAGATCTACTTCCAGCAACAAAGGAAGCACATATACATAGGTTACATGGTGAAACAATGGCATCAACAGGATGTGCAAGATTAGCATCATTTCCACCAAAAAGAGAGTTAGATATCACCAAAAAGTAGAGAATTGAGTCAAGCATGACACAAATATGCACGCATCTCGACAGATCGATAGAGATAATACCATATTTTGCAGAGTATGAGAGGCATATGAGAAGAAAGGAGAATGATGAAGGTAAAGAAGGAGTAGTTGAAGCAACTTACATGTAGAGCTTAATGGAGAAGCAGGAGAGGCAGATCTTATTCACCAAGAGAATCTAGGGAGATGTCCAAGGATGAGCATCGCAAGGTATACTGGATAATCAAAAAAATTAGTACCTGGGACAACTTATGTAGGAAGACATAGAGAAAAGAATCTACTTACAAGAAAAGCATGATGATGAAACTAAAGACGCTCAAATAGAAGAACCAAGTAGGAACGCCTCCATAGAGGGTTGGATACATTTTGAAGTCTGATGGGCAAGAAAGGAAAGTGAAAGGAATATGATAGATGAATCTAGAAACCCCTACTTTGTAGGGCCGGACACACCTTTTTTGGGCCAAGTCATGCTTGTAATGAAAAAAATGGCTATTATTTTATTATACTAATAATGGGCCTTGAGCCCAAAATTTAATTAAAAAATAATTAAATAAATATCAAATGATGTAGTAGTTACCCAAAAGCTATACAATGCCCTAATATCTCTCTATATATAATATCTATCTCTATGTGTATACATATAATAGAAGAGATAATAGTGCCTACATGTCAACATCATAAAAAATGAAAAAAAGAGAAAACTGCAAAAGGCACCAACTCTCCCTAATACGTTTTTTAATGACTTTTTTCATAAATATAATTTTTTTTGAAAAAACAAACAAAGAGAAAAAAATAGTCTAATTTAAAATAACCATTTTAGGCCTAAAAAATAATTTTCTTAAATAAATTCAAATTCAGACGTCTTGTAAATGGCAGTGATGGTTTATCTATGAATTCAAATTTTACAACAAAATACTAAATCAATTTTTTAAAGACCCTATATATATGTAATGATTCCTAGATATTAGGAAAAAACACTGAATGTAGAGTTGCTTTTTTTTTTAAGGAAATAATTCTTCAGAGTAAACCAACCAATATTGGCATGTTTTTATAGAACAAAATTCATACTTAGTTAGCATTTGTTACTCTTTTCTAAATATTTTGATTTCTGCAGAATGATCGGAGCTAATTGTAGTTGCGAGAGTTACGAAAAGCCTATAATTATTTCAGCCAAAGGTTTAAGATTCAAAAAAAAAAAGAATCTTTTATGAAATTTCAAAGGTTAGATGTTTTTTTTTTTTATTTTTACGTTCATCTCTTCTTTTGTGTATTTAAAATAGTTTTTTTTTTTTAAAATAAATTTGCTGAATTTTCTTAAACACAAAGTAATGAATGCTTAGAAAAATAAACAATCTTAACTATAAGATTGAAGTTTTAAATATTTAAATTTGAATAAAGTACAGTACAACAATTCTTTAAATTTCATATAAGCTTTCTTATGTTATGTGATACAGAAACTTTAATATTATTTATAGTTATCTTTTTTATTATGGGAAAAGGGTTAAAATACCCCCCAACTATGTATTATTGTTTGACTTTATTCTTGCCATTAAAATGAACTCATTTATACCCTCAATGTTACAAAACTTACCATCTATTTCTCTCTATGGATGGAAAGCCCCAAATAACTTCATTCGTTTTAAATTTTACTCAATCCCACCCAAACCCAAACCCGACCCGTCCTAAATAATAAAAACACTTTAGTTTTCCTCCTTGATCTCTAGATACACTTCGAAATATCGATCGTTTGGACATTAGCTGAGTGTTTCTGTTAGACCCCGTAATTAATTCAATCGAGGTAAATCATTCAATTGGAACAGTTATGGCGAACATGGCGTAATTTAAACTAAGTAAGTTCGTGGTGCTTAAGTATAATCGGAGCGTATATTTCAAGTTGGAGTCGGGAGTCCTTAATTGGATTAAAATAGAAAAGTTTGGGACCTAATTGGTTAAT
>JAPFFP010082639.1:0-22116 GCA_026153255.1 Solanum medicagineum | reverse complement strand
TGTATTATCAAATATTCAAAATATTATTTATTTATTTATTTATTTATCTTTGGACTCTCGGGTTTTTTTAAAAAAAATCTCGATTTCTGTAGGGTATATAGAGTGAAGGTTGTCTCCCAAGGGGGAGATGGTGGTTTATGGTACCAAGAGGATTATATGTGTTTAAGGTTGATAATTGGGTTAAATTTTATAGATCCTTATAGGGTTTGGAAGAGAAATTGTTAAGGTTGCATAAGGATTGGAATTACCTAGGGATATGAATATGGTTCGTCCGGTTCTTCATGCTTCTAGGTTGAGGGGATGTGTTGGTGACTTTTGTGCTATAGAACTCTTTGAGGTTTTGGGTGTTGTAGAGGATAAGTTGGATTAGGAGAAGGTCCCGGTGGAGGTATTGGATGAAAGGGTGGAAAAGTTGATTAATAAGGATGTGGTGTTCGTCAAGGCCCTTTGGAGGATTTGTCAAGTCAAAAGTGTCTCTCAGGGAGACGGAGCGGCCATGGAGAAGCAATATCTGTATCTCTTTCATTCTATTCAATCTTATGATAGCACATCAATCCCTTTATATGATTCCAAGTCTTATTTTTCAGCCCCTATGTCATTGCATGCATTCATATTCATGTTGACAAGTTCATGATAATTTTAACATTTATGTTGATATTTTGAAAATGGTGTTTAAGTGTATTGTTGCATTCTTGTTTGGGGTTGATTTCTTCATGATTACCCTTCATATGTACATTTATTTGACATTCGAGGACGAATGTTCCCGGGGGGGGGGGGGGTGGAGATATTGAGACGACCCCAAAAAGTGCCCGAAAATGTGTCTCGGAAGTGCCTGAAATCGTAATTTCCATATATCTCAAAATTTATGCGTGATATTGAAAATCTGACTTCATATTCTTGTTCAGGGGAAAATATTGAGTGGGGAATGGGTCTAACACGAATTTTAGAGTAACCATAGTAAAACTCAAAATTTCAAAGTGACGAAAAACCAGTGAGCAGGTGCGCCCCAAGCGCAACGCGCCAGGGGCGCAGAGAGGCTATTTTTTGGCCAATTTTGGTTACTCAGTCCAAGGCTTTTGGGTCTTGGCCCTAAGTCTTTCCATATGTATAAATACCTATACTTTGCCTTATTTCACCTTCATATCATACAAGACACTTCCCAAAACCCTCTCAAACACTTAGACAAATATTTCACTCAAATTTCAAGTGCCAAATCTCTTCCCGGATCTTAAGGAATTCATGCAAGCTTCAAGTCTCCATTCCAATCTTCATCAAGGAATTCTCCAAAGTCAAGCTATATGGGTTTCAACCATTGGGTCCTTGTGCCCAAGCTTTCGTTTTACACAATTGATTCACTTAGGGGTCTTACCTATTATGAATTTGACAATGAACTATGTTGGGGTTTCATGAAAGTGTGACTGTTTAAGCATGTTTTGAGCTATGAATCTTTAATCTATCTTGATATTTGATGAAAGGTTTTGATGTATATTTCATGATGGTATTACCAAGTGTTGGTGGGTGATTTTACATTGAATTTCTTTGCGTGATTTCATTCTTGAATTGCATGGTCTTACACTAGCATTACACACCCACCAAGTGTTTGATAAAATGTCCAGATTATGTATCTTGAGTTGTTGAAGGCCTAATGCATGATAAATAGGTTAAGTGACTTTATGATGATGAAAGTATGGTATTCATGTGTTGATTTCATGATATGCTTCTACAGTGTTCCGAGATGATCAATAACCAAATTAAGGGGTTGATACCTCATTAACCAAATTGAGGGGTTGGAACCTCATTAACCAAATTGAAGGGGTTGATACCTCAATAACCAAATTGAGGGGTTGATGCCTCAATCCCCTTAGATGGGGGTTGGCACATTCAATGACCAAATTGAGTGGTGAATAGCTCAATCACCTAGGATGGGAGGTGGTAAACCCATTATCCAAATGATGGTCTCTTCCTACATGCATAGTATGTCCTATATAAGCATGTTTCTACTTTAAACATCACTCATGCATGCTATATTGTTATTATGCTATCCATTGCTTATGATATTGCATTTTTCCTATGTTGTCTATCTCTTGTTGCATTGCATCTTACATACTTAGTACATACAAAACATACTAATGCATACTCTATGCGTCGATATGTTACCATGTAGGAACCGGAGCTCCATTCGGTCATCCTCCTCCTCCACGTGGCTAGTAACATATATTTAAGAAAGTTGGTGAGTCCTCAACCCCAAGGATGATGTCTTTTGCTCTTATGTTATGCTAAGACTTTCTATGCTTTATTGTATACTTTTGACTATGAGGGTGAGCCCGATCGCTTGTCTTAGCCCCTGGTAAGTTCTATGTTTAAGGGGTTGTTGGAGAGGTAATGTAATTATGCTCAAGCTTGACTCTTTGATGTTTATGTTATGGAAGAATTCCCTTATCCCCTTATCCTTGTTTTATATTCTCATGTTGTTGTTCTTCTCTTGTTTCCACGACCAAGGGATATGAAATGATGTGCTAAGAGGCTTGTTTGGGGTCCCTTCGGGTTCCTCATTCACCGGTCACGTCTAGTCCCTACGTCCGATCATGACACAAATATTCATACTTTAGAAATCAACCTTAACTTAGATTAAGAATTAAAAGGCTACTTCTAACACCATCATTAGGCACGAGTACAATTAAAGACATGCATGCTCAAATACTTATAGACTCAAGAAGAACATCAACTCAGAGAAAAGAGCTCAACTTAATAATGGAAAAGCAACTTAGAGGCTAGAAATGAATTGTTACCATCAATTTAATCATTAGAAGGCACGAATAGGTGAGGGTATCTAGCTTTTATATCCTCTTCAGCAAACTGGTTCCTCCACAACACTTTGATAGATGCAACCTCTTTGGTTGTCAACTTGCTAACCTGACAATCAAGGATTTGGATAGCCATCTATTCATAGCTCAATCTGTCTTTTACTCCAATGCTCTCAATAGGCACAAATAACTGTGGGTCTCGCAAACATTTTTTGAGCATGAAAATGTGGAAGACTGGGTGGATGGACACTAACTCTAATGGTAGCGCTAGCTATTACGCCACATTGCCCACTCTCTTTATGAACTGACAAGGGCTAATGTACCTCGGACTCAGTTTCCCTTTCTTTCTGAATCTCATCACACCCTTCATGGGTGGGCACTTTCAAATACACCCAATCATTGACCTCAAACTCCAAGTCTCTTCCCCTAACATCAGTGTAGGAATTATGACAACTCTGTGCAGTTCTTAATATCTCTTTGATAATCTTTACCTTGTCCACAGCCTGATGTATGAAGTCTAGCCCAATCTATCCCGCTTCACTTACCTCGAACCATCCAATCAGTTATCTACATCTTCTACCATAGAGGGCCTCATAAGGAGCCATTTGAATGCTCGAATGGAAACTGTTGTTATAGGCAAACTCAATTAAAAACAAATGGACATCCCAACTACCTTTGAAGTCAATTATGCAAGCCCTCAACATATCCTCTAAAGTCTGTATTGTCCGCTTGGCTTAGCCATTAGTCTGAGGTGGAAAACAGTAATAAGGTTCACCTCTGAACCTAAGCTTTTCTGAAAAGACTTACAGAAATGGGCAATGAACTAAGCCTCTATATCTAATCTGATGGACAAAGAAACTCCATGCAATCACAATCTCTTGTGTATAAACGGGCATAATCCTCTGCCGTGTCTATCGCTTTTATCGCTAAGAAATGTGCAGATGTTGTCATCCAATAAACTATCACCCAAATTAAATCATGTTGTTTGTTACAAAGTCCATGTTAATCATCTCCCATTTTCACTCTGAAATCTCAAAATTTTGCGCTACTCTACATGGCCTTTGGTGCTCAACTTTAACTTGTTGGAAATTTAAGCACTAGGAAACGAACTCAGCAATCTTCATTCCCCTCCACCAGTATGCTTTTCTTAACACATGGTATATCTTGGTAGACCATAGATGGATGGAATATCTAGAACTATGGGCCTTCTCCATGATCCTCTCTCAAACACCATCAACATCTGGAATACACAATCTGCCTTGATACCTCAATACTCCATCTACCCTTTTGGCAAAAGCCACCACTTTTTGCTTATGCACCTCTGCCTTCAACTGTAATAAAATAGGATCTTGATCTTGTTTCTCCTTCACCTCTACTACTAGAGATTATGCAGACCCATTATGCACAAGAACTCCTCCATCGCCCAATTCATCTAGTTGAACTCCCAATCATGCCAATCAGTGAACCTCTTTGGCCAACTCCATTTTCTTTTCCTCCAAATGAGCGGTGCTCCCCATGGATAACCTTCTAAGAGCATCAGCAACTACATTAGCTTTACTTGGATGGTAGAGGATGCTCATGTCATAGTCTTTGAGCAACTCAAGCTATCTCCTCTCCCTCAAGTTAAGCATTTTCTGGGTGAAGATGTATTGTAGGCTCTTATGGTCTGTGAATATATTAACATGCATTCCATACAAGTAGTGGCGACAAATCGCACCTGCAAACACCACCGCAGCCAATTCTAAGTCATGATTTGGATAGTTCCTCTGATGGTTCTTGAGTTGTCTGGAAGCGTATGCTATGATCTTAGATTTTTGTATCAGAACACATCCTAATCACACTCTACAAGCATCACAATAAATCACAAAATCATCAGTCCCTTCAGGTCGAGTCAACACTGGTGCAGTCATTAATCTGGTTTTCAATCCTTGAAAACTCTTCTCACACTCGTCGGACCACTGAAACTTAGCTTTCTTTTGAGTTAACTTAGTCAAGAGCGAGGGTAAAGAAGAGAGTCCCTCAACAAATCTGCAGTAATAACCATCCCAACTTAGAAAACTCCTTATGTCATTTGGAGATGTGGGTCTAGGCTAGTTCTTAACTGCCTTTATCTTCTGTATATCCACTCGAATACCATCACCCCAGACAATGTGTCCCAAAAATGACACCTATTTAACCCAGAACTCACATTTTGAAAATTTTGCATACAACTCCTTATCTTTGAGGGTTTGAAGAACAATTTGAAGATGATCGGTATGCTCATCCTCATCTCTGGAGTACCCCACTATATCATTGATGAACACAATCATGAACATGTCAAGGTACTGCCTGAATACTCTATTCATCAAGTTCATGAAAGTGAAAGGAGCTTTTTTCAATCCAAAGGACATTACTTGAAATTCAAAGTGACCATATTGGTTTTGAAAACTCGTCTTCGGGATGTCACCTTCTCTTACTTTCAACTGGTGATAGCCTAATCTGAGGTCTATCTTGGAAAAAATAATGGCACCCTGAAGTTGGTCAAGTAAGTCATCAATCCTCGGAAGGAGATATTTGTTCTTAATGGTCACTATATTTAACTAGTGATAATCTATACATATCTTGAGGGAACCGTCCTTCTTTCGCGAGAAAAGGAGCGGAGTACCCGATGGTGAGATATTGGGCCTAATAAATCCCTTGTCCAAGAGATCTTTCAAATTGGTCTTTCAGTTCTTTCAACTCTGCGGGAGCCATTCTATATGAAAGAATAGAGATAGGCTGGGTATCGACGAGAACATCAATCCCGAAATCAATCTCCCAATCAGGCTGGACTCTAGAAAAATCATCAAAAAAGACATGAGGAAACTCATTGACAAGTAGAATTGACTCCGAAGGTGGAGACTCTACATCATCAGCCTTAACCCATGAGATGATATGATACAGCTTTTTGAGATTAGCTTTCTGGCCTTCAAGTAGGAAATAAACTTACCCTTAGGGGCCATTACACAATGATGATGATATGGGAAGAGAGGAGAATCCTCCACCAAGGGACAACAGGCCTCGACTTAGGGATTTCAACGAAAACACCTATGGATAGAATCGATATCTCTTGAACCCTATGGTCATGGACATTACTGGTGCTATAGTGTTGCCACCATAACCAACAGACTCTAAGTTTACATTATCGAGTGGATTACTCCAAATGCTCCAAAATCGTGATTTGTTCACAGGGTTACCTTTATAGGATCCCCATCATCATCTCCACAATGTCATTTTGCTCTGCAAAAGTGTCAAGGGAAACAAAATCTTTTTCTTGATGCAGTTGGTTTGCGGGTGTTCCCATTGTCACTCACAGGTAATGCAGCTGTGTGGTTGTCTAAGCTTCCTCCAGGTACAATAACAAGCTAGGTAGAGCTTCAGAGAGTGTTTCTAGAGAGGTATTTTCCAAGATCAAAGAAGCTTAAGCTCAAAGACCAAATAAACAATTTTGAGCAATTTCCTGGTGACTCTATTAGTACTACATGGGAAAAATTCACTAAATGCGTGAGGATGGTCCCCGATCATAAGATTGTTGATGATGCCTTAGTTGAGATTTTCTATCGGTCACTTGACGAAAATAGTCAAGCTTGCGACAACAGAATCATGGGAGGCATGTTTCTTCACTAACCTTTTGCATTGATAGCCGCAAGGATGGAGAAAGTGGTTAAAACAAATAGAGCATGGGGCCAAAGAGAGTGAGGTACAATGAAGAATTCTTGTGCTGTAACCACCAGGAGATCATGGAGCAACTTGCTCAACTTCTCACGAGTATGGACTTGGTCTTAAAGCAAAATCAAGAGAGTGTTCAAGCAGTAACCCAACAACCTCCTAAGGCTCCCATATATGAAGAACCATTCTTTGATGAAGATGCTTGCTTTTTGAGTAACCAAGCGGCGGGTTTCTGGAAGAACCCCCAATGGTCAAATTTGGACTATTGGAGACAAGGTTCCGGGAATCAAGGTCGGAACTGCAACCGTATGGGTGCATATAGAGACAATTGAGGTGGTTACTATGAATGGGAGAGAGTGTCGGATGCCGAATGGGGTAGAACAGATGGATATAGGAATGGTCCTTATGTGCCGCCCCACAACTGTGATGCCAGGTCAAGTAATTCTAGGGTTGAAAAGATGTTTGACAAATTGTTAAAGAGGGCCGACCACCAAGATGAGACTTTGAAAGGAATGAAATCGGACATTTCAAGCATAAACCAAAAGATATAGTCTCACTCGGTGCCAATTAAGCAATTGGAAGAAAAATTTTGGAAAATCTCTTCACAATCGAACCAATGCCAAAAGGGCACCTTACCAAGCCACACAGTTCAAAATCCCAAGACTGATGGGCATTGCATGGCGGTCATGACTAGAAGCCGTAAATGCACCATTGATCCTCCTATGCCAGTGGTTGTGGATGAGAGCTTTAAGAAAAGTGCTAATGATGAGGACAAAGTGTACAACACAAAAGAGCAACCAACGAAATATAAAATCTTTTTAATACATCCCCTACCTTTTCCCCAAAGGCTTGGGAAGAGGAAAAAGGAAGGAAAGTTTGAGCAATTTTTGGTGATGCTTAAGAAATTGTCAGTGGACATTCCTTTGGTTGAAGCTCTAGAGAGGATGCCTGGATATGTAAGATGGATGAATGATCTAGTCAAAAAGAAGCAAACAGCTAGCCCAGACCTCTCCCAAAGTTTCCAACGCTACAGTGCCATCACACAAAGTCATTGGTACAGGAACGTGAAGACCCAGGTGCCTTCACCATCCCATGCACTATTGGAGAGCTTGCATTTACCAAAGCACTTTGTGATCTGGGAGCCAACATTAACTTGATGCCTTCTGCCATCTTTAAAATGCTTGGTTTGGGCACCCCAGTCCCTACAAAGATGTGGTTGCTAATGGTAGACACGACAGTCAAGAAGACTACGGGGATACTTTATGATGTGATGGTAAAGGTAGATAAATTTATATTTACTACAAATTTTGTTATACTTGACTATGAGGTCAATTTTGTAGTTCCTGTCATTTTGGGAAGGCCTTTCTTAGCCACAGGTCGCACGTTGGTTAACATGGAGAAGGGATTGCTTACTTTCAAATTTGGTGAAGAGGCAGTTGTGTTTCAAGTTTGCCAACAGGATAGAAAGAATTGGGATTTTCAGTTCATCTCAATGATTGAAACTAGTGATGATGATGAGGCAGAGGTTCCAGTTGAGTTATGACCCGGATTTGAACCCTTGGCAGCTGTGTTGATGAATTTTGATGGTGGAAGCATTCCAGATTATGAGGAGACAGTCAATGCTCTCAGAGTATCATTTGGCCCTAGGCGACAGACCAAGTTGGAGCTAGATTTGAACAACAGGGAAACTCCACCTACAAAGCCTTCCACAGAAATTTAGCCTGAGTTAGAGTTAAAGGCACTGTCGATGCATCTGAAATATGCATACTTTGGGGAGAACAATGCATAGCCAGTCATAATGGCAGCTAACTTCAGTGAAAGACAAGGAGAGGCCCGTGTCTCAATTCTTAAACAATAAAAGGGCTATTGGATGGACAATTGCAGATATAATTGGTATACCTCCTGGGATATGCACTCACAAGATTCAATTGGTCAAAGATTACAAGCCTAGTATTGAACATCAAAGACGGTTGAATCCTCCAATGCAAGAGGTTGTTCGAAAAGAAATCATCAAATGGTTGGATGCAAGAGTAATCTATTCGATTGTCGACAGTGACTGGGTCAGCCCTGTGCAGTGTGTTCCAATAAAAAAGGGTATCACAGTGGTTCCTAATTCCAAAAATGTGTTGATTCCCATGTGACCAGTCATTGGTTGGAGAGTGTGTATGGATTACGGGAAGCTTAATGCCTCCACAGAGAAAGATCATTTCTCGATGCCATTGGATGAAATGCTTGACAGGCTTATAGAGAAGGGTTGGTACTATTTCCTTGATGGGTATTCTTGGCACAACCAAATTGTCATTGCACCACAAGATCAAGAGAAGACAACATTTACCTGCCCATATGGCACCTTTGCATTTAAGAGAATGTCGTTTGGATTATGCGATGCCCCGGCGACATTCCAAAGATGCATGATATATATTTTCTCGAACATGGTAGAAAAGCACCACTGAGGTATTCATGGATGATTTTAGTGTTGTTGTCCAATCATTTGAAGAAAGCTTGCTCACCTACACGATGTTCTGCAAAAATGTGTTGAGAGCCACCTAGCGTTGAATCGGGAAAAATGCCACTTCATGGTCAAGGAAGGTATTTGTGCTTGGTCAAAAATTTTTTGGCAAGGGCATTGAGGTTGATAAAGCAAAGACTGAGGTTATTGAGAAACTCCCACCACCGATCTCTGTAAAAGGTATTAGGAGCTTCTTGGGTCATGCAGGGTTCTACTGCCGCTTTATAAAGGATTTTTCCAAGATTTCGCAACCCTTTTGCAAACTATTGGAGCAAGATGTCAAATTTGTGTTTGATAACGCATGCATACAAGCCTTTGAATAATTGAAGAGAAAATTGACTTCAACACCCATCATAGTATCTCTAAACTAGTCGAAGTCCTTTGAATTAATATATGATGTAAGTGGAGTAGCCCTAGGTGTAGTGCTGGGCAGCGCAGGGAGAAGATCTTCCATCCTATATTCTATGCTAGCAAGGCACTCAATGTAGCTCAGAAAAGCTACACAGTCACTGAATAGGAGTTGCTCGCATTAGTATTTGCCTTTGAAAAGTTTCAAGTCATACTTTTTGGGAGCCAAGGGTGATAGTGTACACAGACCACGCGATACTCAAGTATCTGATGGCTAAAAAGGATGCAAAACCAAGACTGATCACGTGGGTACTTCTTTTGCAAGAATTCAACTTTGATGTGATTGATAGAAAAGGCTCAGAAAATTAGGTAGCCAACCACCTTTCCAGATTAGAAGATGAAGCTGTGGTAAATTTGATAATGGTCTTTATATTGACAATTAATTTCCTGATGAAAGGGTGTTGGCAGCCTCGCATGATCTCATCCCTTGGTTTGCAGATTATGCTAATTATATGGTGAGTGTTATAGTGCCTCCTAATTTGAATACTCATCAATGTCGCAGATTCATGCACGATGTGAAGAAATTCTTTTGGGATGAACCATACATATTTTGTATATGTGCCAACGGGATCATCCGTAGATGTGTTCCGAAAGTGGAGAAGATGAGCATTCTTAAAGCATACTACTCATCATCGGTGGGTGGCCATCACAGTAGAGCTCGTAACTCTTATAAGGTATTACAGTGTGGATATTATTGGCCATCCATATATCAGGATGCTCATGATTATTTCAAGTCTTGTGATAGATGTCAAAGGGAGGGTGGTGTCTCATGAAGACAAGAACTTCCTCTTAATACTATTTTGGTGATTGAGTTGTTTGATATTTGGGGTATTGATTTCATGGGACCCTTTGTTAGTTCTCATGGGAATAAGTATATCCTAGTTGATGTAGGTTATGTCTCTAAATGGGTAGAGGCCATAGACTTGACAAACAATGATGGCAAAAGTGTCACAGGGTTTCTTCGAAGAAACATTTTCACCAGGTTTGCAATAGCTCGAACGATTATCAGTGATAGAGGTTCTCATTTTTGCAACAAATTGTTCAGAGCTCTCCTTTAAAGGTACAATGTAAAGCATCATGTGGCGACACCTTATCATCCTCAAATAGGTGGGCAAGTGGAAGTGTCAAATAGGGAGATAAAGCAAATCTTGTCCAAAATTGTGAATGTATATCGCACTCATTGGTCTCAAAAGTTGGATGATGCATTGTGAGCCTGCTACACAGCCTTCAAATCTCTAATTGGTATTTCTCCGTATCAAATGGTATTTGGTAAGGCTTGTCACATGCCTGTTGAAGTTGAGCATAAAGCACTATAGGCACTAAAAAAGCTAAACGTAGATTGGAATGAAGTAGCAACATCTAGGCTAATGCAAATTAATGAACTCAATGAGTTCCATCTGAAAGCATATAAGAGCTCTGCCCTGTACAAACAAAGAATGAAAGTTCAACATGATCATAGAATTGAGAACCGCCAATTTGATCTAGAAGACATGGTGTTTCTTTACAACTCTAGGTTGCAGTGGTTTCTTGGGAAACTCAGATCCAAGAGGATAGGTCCCTTTCGTGTGGTAAGTATTTATAGTCATGGTGCCATCGAGCTACAAAGCAGGGATGGTAAAATCTTCAAGGTCAATGGCCAGAGGATCAAACCATACATGGGTGATATGGAGGAAATTAAGATAGTGGAAGATTGGGACCTCGAAGAAGCATGAGTACATAAAGCCATCCTCTCATGCTGTGATACTAAATTTGGCGCTTCCTACGATACAACCCAAGGTATACCCCTTATCTCTCTTCTTAATGTGTTTACTTTGAGTACAAAGTATTTTCTTTTGGTGGGGTGTGGGAAGTTATGGATTAAGGTGAAGTCTGAGTAGCCTCGAGTCCATAACTTCCCCTATTTTTGATCCCAAAGTTTTCTTGTCGTGCTTCTTTTTCCTTATGGATGTTCTTAATTTCTGTTGAACTGACATGTTTAGGTAGTGTAGATAATTTGTAGATATATAGTAGTTATTATCTTTTGGCATATATATAATCTTTAAATGCTTTATATATATTTTGAAAATTTGTTACCCACAAAATTTTTTAAGATTGTTGGTTATTATTGCAAGCCTGCATATGATTATTAGGTAATGTTTGCTCTGATAAAGAGAAGGCAAGTTGATGCTTGAAGCATGACCTGTGAGTCTATGATTGATTGTGTATGTGATGCCATGTGTGTGAGAGCTTATTTTGTCACATTCATGTATTATGTATGGACTCAGAACTTGTCTTATTACTCTAAGATTAGACTGGTGATATGGTTGATTGGGAAAGGATCTTAGGCCATTGTTCTTTTAGTGAGCTCACATCTGCCTAAATGACCTACCAAATGTGATAGTTGATCCCTTGTTCCAAATGTTTGAGCCTCTCATGTATCACTTCTTTCTTGACGCTTAGCTAGGCTAGCTTATTTTGTGAAATACCTTAATATTAGGCCTGGTCTACCCTTGAACTTGTGAGCCTCGATTGAGGCTAAAAGCCTAAGTTGAAGGTGGCTACAAATAGTGGCCCTAGTTTGAGGAATAGATATTGTGTGTTTCACCTCAGGCTAAAAGCTTAAGTTGAGGGTGGCCTTTATTGTGGTAAAGTAATGAAAATGGGGTGGTTAGTTGACAAAAAAAGAAAGAAAAGAATTTCATGTGCAGGGTGAGAAAAAGAAAAGAAAAGTTGCCTTTGGATTGAAGAGAATAGCAAAATGAGTTAAAAAATAAGGCACAGCTGAAAAAGAGAAAGAAAGCACCCGGGAAAAGCTTGAAAAGGAAGAATAAGGGTTGATTGAATGAAAATAGTTGAGTTATGGAGGTAAGAATGTTGAAAAACATGGTTCAAGGATAGCTCTCAACAAGCCTCTTAAGCCCTAAAGTGATCTGAATCCACCTTGCCATTAGTCTGGAGTTGAGTATAGGGGCAAGCCTATGGTGTTAGTCATTTTGCATGAATTTCAGTTGTGAGAGTGAGAATGTTTGCACAATCCCTAAATTTTAAATGCTTTTGAGTGAGAGAGACTTCTTTTTTGTGAGGGCATTTGCATTGCGTGATTGGCATATGACTAATTCAGTGATTGTGTATTGTTGGTACTCTTTCACTTGTCATAGTTGGATTGTCGAATGCATCATCGTGTTTTGGTTTGCTTGGTAGCTTCACAATTAGGTTTTGAAAATAAGAGTTAGGTACCTGAATTGGATTTAAATGATGTATATGCCATTAGAGTAATTGCTATGTCTTTCTCATTATTTTCTTAGATCGAGTCGTCAGTTGAGGACAAGCAACAACTTCAAGTTGAGGGTGTTGATATGCTATCAAAATACAACACATTTGATGCCTACGAAAAGGGATTTTGCAAGTTATTAATGTGACTTTTTACGGTTTTTATGTATTTTATGTTAGTTGTGCAGAAAATATAGGTTGACATGATTTTATGAAAAAAAAGTTTAGATTTTGATCAAGTCAGGCCCTACTAGCCACCGTACGAATCGTAGCTCATTCTATGATTCGTAGGATGCCTTTCGTAGCAAATTCCAATGAGTAAAATAAAAAATTTGAGAACTGGAGGTCAACATTACGAGGCCACCCTATGAGTCATAGGTCTCACTATGAGCTAAAAGTTTGGACAAAGAACTGAAGGCCTAGACTAGAGAGGAACATACGAGTCATAGCCCAAGCAATGACTCGTAATAGTAGGTCATAGCAGTCAAGTCCAAAATACCAAATACTGACTACGAAACCTCGGTTACAACTTGTAGGTCACCCTACGAGTCGTATCTGCGAGATGTAATAGCTGCCAGCTGTATTTTCTATTTAATTTTTAGGGTGTTTTTTAAACTAGTATAAATAGATAATGTTAGGTTTTTTTTAAGGGAGATTCAACATCAGAGATACTTGTGAATATTCTAAGAGCATTTTTAGGGTTTAGAGTAGATTTTTATATTTCAATTTGAAGACCCACTTTTGGGGGACGGAAAAGCCACATTGTACTCATTTGCCATTAATCCAAGCTTGTGGTTTTCAACTTGAAGGTTTTCTTGCTTTTCATTGTTTTGGATAAACTCTCAACTATGTCTCTCTTATTCATTGTTGTGGATTTTGCCTTAGCCATGAGTAGCTAAGCACCCACAACTTGGGGTTGTCAGAACCATGAGTAGTTGACTTGAAATAACCTATACTTTGTTCATTTCTTTGATTAGGGTTAGGCTATTTTAAGTGTTTTTAAGTTAAAATAATTTTTAAGTATTTTAAAAGTGTTTAGATATATTTTAAAAAGTATAAGCATTTTATTTTAAGCTAAAATGACAAAATAAGAGGGTGTAACACCTCGCAAAATTTACCGAAATTTCCCTAAAACATATCGTGTGCATAACGCATCTTCCAAAGCTTTGATAAAAATCTGAGACCGGATTTGCGATCAGCGCGGGAAATCGAGTAAGAAAATGACCTCGACCCGATTTTAGAGCAACAGGGACGAAAATAATTTTCGCAAAATGATGCAAAAACAGTGCCGATCCGCGCCCCTAGCGCGATGCAGAGGGGGTGCAGAAACATACATATGTTTTTTAACAAATTTTTGATGGGAATTGAAAAATTCTGAAAATTCGCTAAATACACCAGTCCGCGCCCCTGGCATGTCGCGGACCAGTGTACATATTTAAATATTTTCTTTTAATTCAGGAAGGGCCTTTTGGTCATTCATGTCCCAAGTATTAAAACGTGTTTTTAAATTCGTTTATTGTCGATTGAGGGTTTCTAAACCCATTATTCTTAAGCTTGTACGCAAGAAAAACCTTGAGAAGAGAGATAGGAAAGCTTAGAGGATTGAAATTTGAGTCCAAGTTCTTGAAGAGGAGTTGTTAATTCTTCATCCTAGGTATGTACAGACTACCCAGAACATGGATTGCTCTCCCATGTGCCCGCATGATTGAGTTAGGTTGATTAGCTGAAAGTGGTGAGTCTTACCTGTGATTTCTTGAATGAAATTTTGAAAACTATCTTTAAGTTTTACATATGCTCTTAAACTGATGATCATCATACTTGAATTTACTGTTTACATTTATTATTGTATGATTGTGTACCTACTCTACATGATTTTTCCTTGTTAATGACTTTAAGAATGAACCTAGGGGTAATGTCTAGAGCCTTGACTGTCTGGTTGTGTTGATTCTTATGGTCTGAGTCCTGAAATGAGTATAGTTATGGCTGAAGTTGATGAAATTAGTATCCATAAAGTTTAAATGAGATTGATATAGAGCTTCAAAAGAAGATTCTATTCCTTGAGTCGATAGAAGGTCAAATGAGATGAGGTGCCTGTTTAGGGGGGGTTGGTTGTATAATTAGCCTGCTATTGATAGACTTCTGAGCACATTGAGTCCTGGGAGGAGTATTAGGACCAAAATGGGTAAGAGTGAGTCTCACTTGCATTCATTAACTACATGGCCAGCATAGGAGAGAATTCAACCATGAAAGAGGATATTTCCTTTGTCCCGCAGAGGACTTGATAGACTTCTTCTTGGATCCTAGATGGACTCGTACTTTACCCCGACAAGGTACTGGGCAGATGTGTCAACGATATCTCTTCGTTGTACCATCACTGGCTCATAGGTGATGGTTTTTGGTTATAGACACTCCCAGATAGGTTGCATGTTGATAGTACTCTAAGGTTGATGTGATAGTATGATGTCTTGATGGATGGTGATGTGATAGAGTCCTGTTCCTTACTCTGAGTTGAGGTTGAGTGATTGATGACCTGATGTCACATTATATTGTATAGCCTATACTGTTTTCTTTAGCCTATTTTACATAAAGTATATTCCACGTAATAACGTTCCTTTGGCGCTGAATCATTTTATGATGCAGATTTCATAGACAGAGGACTTCAGCAGGAGAATTATTGAGGTTCAAAGCTTCGTGATTTCAGATTTGGTGAGTCCTCTCCTACCTTCAGGAGACATCCTTACTTGCTTTTATTTTCTTTGAGTTCTTTATTTGAACTATGGTAGTCATGACCTATCATGGTACCTTCTTAGAGAGTAGCTATAGAGGCTTCATAGACGTAGACTGATGATAGCTGATGTTGGGGTTTCTTTCCCCCTTTTCTCAATCTTAGATTGCATTGTTTTTCATTGTTTATGCTTCATATGATAGACAAAGTTGATTGCTTATAGCTCACCGATAGCTTTCCAAATTCTTGAATGTCTTCTGCTTATATATTGAGTGAACGAGTGTGATGGGACTAGGTGGTTCTCTTGGGGGCTAGAAATAGTCTCCGAGTGCCAGTCACGCTTAGGGTACCCTCCCGGGGCATGACAAACCTGGTATCAGAGCCTAGAGTTCAAGTGTCTTAAGGAGTCTATGAAGTCGTGTCTAGTAGAGTCTTGTTTATAGGTGTATTGTGCACCACACTTCATAAGCATGAGGCTATAGTATATTAGGAAGTGTTACTCTTTTTCTATGATCTGAGTTCCTGCGATAGAGTTTAACTTTATAGGAATCTCATTTTAACTCGTGCGTTACACGTCTACAGAAAGTGTTGCCAAAGAGAACTGCTCAGAGAGATGCCTCAGCCCCAGCTATTGAGAACGCCCAACCTAAGGTCCCAGCTCAGACGGAGACTAGGAGACAGGGATGCCCCGCCAGGACTGCTGAGGTCCCACAAGCGCCCCCTGCTTAGCCCCAACTAGCTCCCAATGTCGAGGCAGAGTTTAGGGGAGCCATCATTATGCTGACTCAGTTGGTGGCCTCTCAGGGTAATAGCCAAGGTGCTCAAGCTCACAAGAGCCCTTAACTACAACCCAACTCAGAGACTTCTTGAGGATGAACCCGCCAGTGTATATGGGGTCGAAGGTGGAGGAGGACCCGCAGAATTTTATTGATGAGATGTATAAGGTCATGAAAGCTATGCATGCTGATGAGGTTGAGGGAGTGGAGCTTGCTTCCTACTAGCTGAAAGACATTGCTAATGTTTGGTACAACCAATAGGAGGAGAGTATGGGTGAGAATGTAGAGCCTGAAGAATGGGAAGAGCTTGAAGCCACTTTCCTTGACCATCTCTTTCCTCAAGAGCTGAGGGAGGCGAAGGTGGATGAGTTCGTGAACCTGATGTAGGGACAGATCAAGGTGAAAGAGTACAACCTTAAGTTTACTAAGCTGTCCAGGAATGCTCCGGAGATGGTCTAAGACATGAGAGACAGGATGAGGAAGTTTGTATCTGGCCTAGGCAGACATGTCCAGAAAGATTGCAAGGCAATCTTGTTGATTCGCGACATGGACATCTCCAAAATAATGGTGTATGCCTAATAGACAGAGGAGGATAAGAAGAGATATAGGGAAGAACAAATGAATGAAAAGGCAAAACCAGCAGGACATGAGCCTAACTAGCAGAAGTAGAATAAGGGTGACAAGTCCTACTTCTAGAGAAGGCCATCTCATCATGAACCTTCTGTTGCAAGTGTACCCATTCAGCCAAACACGTATGATCAGAAATCTTATGGTTACTAGAATTACAGGGCTCAGGGTGCTCGATCCCAAGCCAGTGTGACCCAAGGTGCAAGGGGAAAGCCACCTTGTGACAAATGTCGTAAGCTTCATTTGGGAGAGTGTTGTGTAGGCAAGGATGTTTGCTATTTGTGTGGACAGACTGGTCAAATCTAGTATGAGTGTCCAAAGAGGAGGCGAGGTGAAGGGAGCAGCAGAGCACAGTCCTCCATAGCGCCCCCAGCGATAAATTATCAGAAGGGTACTACTATCGGTATATGAGGTGGGACGAACCGCCTTTATGCTATGGGTAATCGAAAGGATCAGAAGGTTGCACCAGATGTGGTTATGGGTATGCTTCGAGTCTTGCTTGATCCGGGTGCCACCATATCTTTTATGACCCCTTTTGTGGCTAGTATGTTCGGGATTCTACCAGAGTATTTGCTTGAACCTTTTGTTGTTTCCACTCCTAATGGTGAGTTTATCTTAACTGAGAGGGTTTACGGGCATTATGTAGTATCTATTTATCATAGCGACACCTTAATGGACTTAGTAGAACTGGAGATGGTTGATTTTGATGTGATACTTGGCATGGATTGGCTTCATGCCTGTTATGCTTCTGTTGACTGTAGAACTCGAATTGTCGAGTTCTAATTCCCTAATGAACCTTTCTTACAGTGGAAAGGGAGTTCTGTTGAACCTAAGGGCATGTTTGTCTCTTATCTTAGAGCTAGGAATTTAATCTCCAAAGGTTGCATTTACCACCTCGTGCGAGTTAAATCTTGATAATGTTGAATCTTCTACTCTTGAGTGAGTCTCGATTGTGAATGAGTTTCCTGATGATCTACCTGAAGTCCCTCTTGATATGGACATTGACTTTGGGATTGATGTTCTTCTCCAGACCCAACCAATTACAATTCCACCTTATAGAATGACCCCCACAGAGTTAAAAGAATTGAAAAAACAATTGAAAGACTTGTTAGAGAAAGGTTTCATAAGACTTAGTGTCTCTCTTGGATACTCCTGTCCTATTTGTGCGTAAGAAAGATGGGTCTCTCAAAATGTGCATAGATTACTGGTAACTGAACAAGGTCATAATAAAGAATAAATACCCTCTTCTAAGGATAGATGATCTATTTTGACCAACTCCAGGGTGCTACTTGTTTCTCAAAATGTGCATAGACTACTGGTAATTGAACAAGGTCACAATAAAGTATAAATATCCTCTTCCAAGGATAGATGACCTATTTTGACTAATTCCAAGGTGCTACTTGTTTCTCCAAGATACACCTCAAATCGTGTTACCACCAGTTGAAAGCGAGGGAAAGTGATATTTCAAAGATAGCCTTTAGGACAAGGTATGGCCATTTTGAGTTCTTAGTCATGTCCTTTGGGTTGACTAATGCACCAACAACCTTCATGGATTTGATGAAAAGGGTATTCAGACCGTATCTTGATATGTTCATGATCGTGTTTTTTGATGATATTCTGGTGTATACAAAGGAAGAAGGGGAGCATGCTAACCATCTCAGAGTGGTCTTACAAAGTCTCAAGGACCATGAGTTATATGCAAAGTTCTCAAAGTGTGAGTTTTGGCTCAATTCTATTGCTTTGCTAGGCCATGTCGTTTTGGGAGATAGTATTCGGGTAGATACTCAGAAAATTGAAGCGGTTAAGAATTGGCTTAGATCGAACTTCTCCGACGGAAATAAGAAGCTTCTTGGGTTTGGCAGGCTACTATCGTATTTTATTGAGGGCTTCTCTTCTCTGTCAGCAGCATTGACTAAGCTAACTCAGAAGAAAGCCAAGTTTCAGTGGTCTGAGGAATATGAAAGGAGTTTCCAAGAGTTGAAGACTGGATTGACTACAGTACCAGTTTTGACCTTGCCAAATGGGACGTGAGACTTCATGATCTATTGAGATGCATCCAAAGTTGGACTGGGTTGTGTGTTGATGCAGAGAGGGAAGGTGATAGCGTATGCTTCCAGACAACTTAAGATCCATGAGAAGAATTATCCAAGTCATGATCTTGAGTTGGCAGTAGGTATTTGCACTTAAGATTTGGTGTTACTATTTGTATGGAGTGCATGTGGATGTGTTCACTGACCACAACAGCTTGCAATATGTGTTCAGCCAAAAGGTGCTCAACTGCAGGAGAGGAGATGGCTGGAGTTTCTCAAGGACTATGACATGATCATTCTCTACCACCCAAGTAAGGCTAATAGTGTTGTTGATGCTCTTAGTAGGTTGTCCATGAGTAGCACTGCCCATGTGGTGGAAGGAAAGAGAGAACTAGCTAAGGAGGTGCATAGATTGGCTCAATTGGGAGTGCAATTTGAGGAGAACAATGAAGGCGAGGTTAACATTCAGAATGGGCCTGCTTCATCTTTAGTGTCAAAAGTGAAGGAAAAGCAAGACCAAGACCCTGTCTTGTTCCAATTGAAAGAAGCGGTTCACAAGCTGAAGGTGATGGTTTTCTCCAAAGGGAGAGATGGGGTGTTGAGATATCAGGGAAGATTGTGTGTACCTGATGTTGATGGTGTTCGAGAAAGGATCATGGCCGAAGCTCGTAGCTCCAGATATTCTATTCACCCTGGTTCTACCAAGGTGTATCACGACTTAAGATAACTCTATTGGTGAAATGGAATGAAGAAAGACATTACTGGACTTGTTTCTAAGTGTCCCAATTATCAACAGGTCAAGGTTGAACATCAAAGATCGTGTGGATTAGCTCAGAACTTTGAAATTCCTGATTGGAAATGGGAGATGATCAACATGGATTTCATTACTGGCCTACCAAGATCTCAAAAGCAGCATGATTCGATATGGGTGGTTGTTGATAGGATGACAAAATCATCCTACATTTTGGCAGTCAAGACAACTAATATGGCTGAGGGGTGTGCCCGACTATGCATTCGTGAGATTATGATGTTGCATGGGGTTCCCCTGTCCATCATCTCGGATAGAGGAGCTAAATTCACCTCTTAATCTTGGAGATTATTTCAGAAAGGATTGGGTACGAAAGTGAATCTAAGCACAACCTTCCACCCTCATACCGATGGACAGGCAAGGCGTACTATCTAGACTTTTGAGGATATGTTGAGAGCGTGTGTCATCAACTTCAAAGGAAATTGGAATGACCATATACCATTGATTGAGTTCCCGTACAACAACAACTACCATGCCAACATTTTGATGGCCCCTTATTAGGCATCATACGGGATTAGATGTAGATCACTGATTGGATGGTCCGAGGTTGGTGAAGGTGAGTTAATATGATGGTCATTAGGGAAAAGTTGAAGACAACATAGAGCCGTCAAAAGTCCTATACGGATGTGAGGAGAAGGACTTAGAGTTTGAGGTGGATGGTTGGGTGTACTTGAAGCTGTCACCGATAAAGGGTGTAAGAAGTTTGGTAAGAAGGGAAAGTTGAGTCCTCGTTATATTGGGCCATACCAAATTATGAGGAGGATTAGCAAAGTCGCTTATGAGTTAGACCTACCTGCCATGCTAGATGGAGTTCACATGGTATTTCATGTTTCACTGCTGAAGAAATGCTTAGGAGATCCTGCTTTGGTAATTTCTATTAAGAGAACGGGCAGTGAAGGATATCCTATCTTACGAAGAAATTCCAGTCCAAATCCTGGATCGACAAGTTCGTAAGCTGAGGAGCAAAGAGGTAGCCTCCGTCGAGGTTCTATGGAGGAATCAATTTTTGAAGAAGCTACGTGGGAAGTTGAGAAAGCGATGAAACTCAAATACCCGCACCTATTCATGCCGAATGATGAGGATGTCAAAGGTAATGTCCCTATCATTAACACTATTGAATGAATCCTTTCATTGAGTTGATGTATTAATCTGATTCTATTTCCGAGTCTAAGACAGAGATAGATAAGTGATGGATTGTTGAGGGTTCAAGAGTTCCTGAGTGAAGACTGAGATGAATTTTGAGTTACTCGTGCTTTCATTCTACCTTTACTCTTCATTCGAGGATGAATGATCCAAAGGGGGAGATGATGTAATACCCCGCAAAATTTATCAAAACATCCTTAAAACATATCATGCACATGATGTATCTTCCGAAACTTTGATAGGAAATCCGAGACCAAATTTGTGATCAACGCGGAAAATTGAGTAGGAAAATGGCCTCGACCCAATTTTAGAGCAACCGGGTCAAAAATTATTTTTGTAAAATGATGCAAAATAGTGTCGATCTGTGCCCCTAGCGCGACGCAGAGGGGGCACGGAGACACACTTAAGCTATTTTACAGATTTTCGATGGGAATTGAAAATTTTTGAAAATTCGTGAAATACACTGGTCCGCGCCCCTGGCGCGTCACGGACCAGTGTACAGATTTTTAAAAATTTTCTTTTAATTTGGGAAGGGCATTTTAGTCATTCTCCATCCTATCCCAAGTCTTCAAACTTATTTTTAAAGTCGTTTATTGTCGATTGAGGGTTTCTAAAGCCATTATTCTTAAGCTTTTACGCAAGAAAAACTTTGAGAAGAGAGATAGGAAAGCTCAGAGGACTGAAATTTAATTCCAAGTACTTGAGCAGAAGTTGTTAATTCTTCATCCCAGGTATGTAAAGGCTACCTAGAACATGGGATTGTTCTCTCATGTGCCCCCATGATTGAGTTAGGTTGATTAGTTGAAAGTGATGAGTCTTACTTGTGATTTCTTGAATGAAATTTTGAAAACTATCTTTAATTTTTACACATTCCCTTAAACTAATGATCATCATACATGAATTTACTATTTACATGTATTATTGTATGATTGTGTACCTAATCTATATGATTTTTCCTTGTAAAAGACTTTAAGAATGAACATAGGGGTAATGTCTAGAGCCTTGACTATCTAGGTGTGTTGATTGATGTGGTCTGAGTCCTGAGATGAGTATAGTGATTACGGAAGTTGATGAAATTAATATCCATAGAATTTAAATGAGATTGAGATAGAGCTTGAAAGGAAGATTCTATTCCTTGAGTCGGTAGAAAGTCAGATGAGATGAGGTTCCTATTTTAATGGGGGGGGGTTAGTTGTATAACCAGCCTGATGTTGATAGAATTATGAGCATGTCGAGTCCTATGAGGAGTATAGCTGTTAGACCCCGTAAATTAATATTGTTGGGGCGAAACGTAAATTTGAAAATTAGTGCGATTATGGTGGAAATTAATAAAAGACGTTACGGTGCCTA
>JAPFFP010082618.1:0-22123 GCA_026153255.1 Solanum medicagineum | reverse complement strand
AAGGTAAAATACACAATATTACAAAATTTTCCAAGTGACAATTCACCTCAATTAAATTATTTACGGGGTCTAACAATTGGGAAGCTAGAAATGATGACTTCCCAAATCTCAAATGCCTCATTCTGAAGAAGTGCTCTAACCTGCAAGAAATTCCAGCAGAATTTGGGGAAATTTATACTTTGGAATCAATGGAATTACATGATTGCAGCACTACTGCTAAGAATTATGCCAGAAATATTGAAAAAGAACAAGAGGAAATGGTAAACAATTTCCTTAAGGTCTTCATCTGTAACAGTCTCATTAAGTTCTAAACAATTGTTCGATTCTCTCATCTTTACTAAATATTTTTCTCCTTGAAATTAAGATGATCACTTCTGCTTTTTTATGCAGGGGAATGGATCTTCATCCACCAAGAATCCATGAGAAGACAAGTGTCTATAATCCAAAAAAATTAACTATAAAATGAGCTATTTTCAATATTTATAGTTTAGACCATTTATTCCAAAAGTAGATTTTTGAATAAAATTGTGAGGATTGGCCTAGTTTACAAAACTAGATCTCCTTTTCTTTATCCTAAGTTGTCAAACCCCAAGATGGTACTTAAGACGTGGCCGATATCCAAAGACTATTGCTATTACCCAAGCGAACCACTTGGCCTCATCACAATCATTAGATCAATAAGCTCTACTATTAGCAGAAGACATAAAGGATGTAAATAGGCACATCTATCAAATCTCAATTATTAATATAAATGAAAGGCTAGTAGAAAGAACTAGCTCACAGTCTTAACAATCAACATTCGCCTCTAGTCTATGAAGTCTCTATCACTATCAGGTGGTGCCAATGACAGATCCATGGCTACCCCAATCGAAATAAAGGTCAGTAAGTCTAACTCTAAAGCAAGATGAAAATAAAAGTAATGAATCCTCAAACATAAGGGAGGCTCACCAATCAGCTGAACGTCCAAGATCCTCAACGATGCGCCTGTTGATAATCTCGAATCCCTATATCTGCATCATAACATGATGCAGCACCGAATGACGTTAGTATATGGAATGTATGGTAAATAAAATAGCTGAATGAAACCGAAATAGATAGAATAATATGAAACAACAATCAATATCAAGGATAATAACAAATCAACATATCAAGTGTCTATCTAAAGCAAGAATAAAGAGTAGACAAATGACCCATCTAACCCATCAAACCTCATCAATCAAATCAGACTTCATCTCAGAGAGACCCATCTCAACTCATCTTATCTCATCTCGACTCAAAGTACTCCAGCTGGGAACTTTCTAGGAGTTTCTCTTATCCAATAACAATCACTTATGAAACAATAATTGTACAACAATCACATTGATGTTGCCACAATCGTTCTGCACTTGCTAGGTAGGGAATGAATCAAATCCACTAGGGACCACCATCAAATCAAACTAGTCCTCTATTATTTTAGGGACTCTTTCAAGAGGGAACAACAATGAGATGTAATGGTTCTAATCCTTACCTATGCTTGGCTACGTAGTTTGATGAGTGCGAGTTGGATTAACTCTTACACTTTCGGTGCTCGGTATTCCTCCCAAGACTCAATGCTCATAAGACAATCAACCTAATCAAATCATCTCATCTCAAATTAGCCTCGTGGAGGCACTCATCATACAATCAGTCTCATAGAGACTCTCATCATCTCATCAATCAACAACTCAATCAATAGCTCAAGGCTTAAATCATTAAGGAATAATCAAATGGAAAAATCATTAGAGTTCATTTATGGATACTCATAGGACGATCCAGCTCTATCAGCTCATCATTCTCATATCAGAATCGCAAACGATATTCTCAAATCAAGGCTCTAGACTCAATCCTTAGATTCATTCATGCATATTTTCAAAATTATCATGTAGGGTTATGTAATATCTCATGAAAAGTAATCAATTCAAGAAAACAAGTTTATGATGATCATCATCATTTGAATATATGTAATAAATATAATTTCTCACAAAAATAAACAAGAATCATACATGTAGACTCAAAAACTTTCAACTCACTTCTAAGACCATCTATGGGACACATGAGAGAACAATCTCATGCCTTTAATTTAGCCTTACATACCTTGGATGAAACTTTAATGATCAATATTCAAGAATTCTCCTTGAATTTCCCCCAATCAAGCTTCTCTCTTCTCTTCCCTCAAGGCCTACTCTTTCAAGTGTTTAGAAAAGGACTTAGAATAGGGATTAAGACCCTATTTACGCATCAAACGACCCAATCTGATCGTGTTTTGAGTTAGAAGGGGTTAGAAATTGCCGGAATGCCCTTTAAAAAATTCAAATGAAAATTTTCACCTCTGAAAAGAGGGCCCGCGACGCGGACCCTTCGCGCTTACGTACATTTTTTTCGAAAATTATTCGAATGAGTTTTTCAATCTCTGTGGAAAAAATTTGAAAAAAACAAGTGTGCATCCACGACAGCGGTGCGATGCACCTCTGTCGCGAATCAACATTGGAATTCGTTTTGCATAGAAAAATTATTTTTCGATCTGATATCTCTAAAATTTGAACGAGACCATTTCCCCACTCAGTTTTCTATGCTGATTGGACATCCTGTCTTGGGTTAAAAAATGGAGCATGGGAAGACGCGTTAAGCGCACATCTCTATTCTAGGGGTATTTTTATAATTTTATCGGGTCTTACACAAGCAATCATCAAGGCATATTCAAGTACCTCTATCCAACATATCATGGACTCAACTTCCCCTTCGTACCAAAACGAACCACACCTTTCATTGACGAAACTTTCAAATAGACCCAATCACCCACTTTGAATTCAAGGTCGCTTCTCCTCACATCGGCATAGGATTTTTGATGACTTTGGGCCATCTTCAACCTTTCCCTAATCATCATAACCTTCTCAAGAGCCTCCATAACCAGATCTGGTCCCAACAAACCTGTCTCACCAACCACAAACCACCGGACTGGTGATCTACAACGTCTCCTATAGAGGGACTCAAAAGGAGCCATATTGATGTTAGAATGATAGCTATTGTTGTAGGAAAACTCAATCAATGGAAGATGATCATCCCAACTACCTTTAAGCTCCAACACACATGCTCTATGCATATACTCAAGGGTTTGGATAGTCCTCTTGGCTTGGCCATCCGTTTGAGGGTAGAAGGCCGTATAAAGCTTAACTTTAGTACCAAGACCCTTTGGAAAGATCTCCAAAAATGTGAAGTGAATTGAGATCCACGATCCGATATGATGGATAGAGGAAACCCATGCAACATCACTAACTCATGGATGTACAACTTTGCATACTCTTCAGCCCCAAATGTGGTCTTAACCGGTAGAAAGTGAGCGATTTTGTCATCCTATCAACCACAACCCAAATGGAATCAATACCCTTTCTAGTCTTGGGAAATCCAACCAAAAAATCCATATTTATCTCTTCCCACTTTGAAGTAGGAACCTCAATGTCTTGGGTTAGGCCAGCCGACCTTCGATGTTTGGCTTTGACTTGTTGACAACTATGGCAACTGGAGACGAATTTGGCAATGTCCCTCTTCATGCCTTCCCACCAATACACATCCCTCAAATCTCTATACATTTTTATGGAACCGAGGTGAATAGAATAAGATGAATTATGGGCCTGTCCCTCAAACCATCAAGACAAGGTATACACAACCTATCTTGGTACTTAAGGGCACCATCTCCCCCTTGAGAGAAATATCCACTTTGCCCTCTTTCACCAAGGCCTTCAATTCAAGCAAGGCGGAGTCAAGAACTTGTTTTGGTATCACCTCATCAACCAATGAAGATTTAGACCCGTCAACAATCACAACACTGTCATCACCAACCTCTTCCAACCTAACCCCCAATCTAGCCAATTGATGCACCTCCCTAGCCATTTCGTTATCACCACCATCAACATGAGCTAGGCTACATATAGACACCCTACTCAAAGCATCCGCCACAACATTAGCCTTATCCGGATGGTAATGCACACTCATATCATAATCCTTAAGAAGTTCTAACCACCTTCTTTGCCTCAAGTTGAGATCTTTTTGAGGTGAACACATATTGGAGGCTCTTATGATTGGTAAATATATCCACATGAACCCCATAAAAATAATGACGCCAAATCTTTAAAGCAAAAACCACGACGGCTAACTCTAGATCACTGGTAGGGTAGTTCCTTTCATGTACCTTGAGTTGTCTAGAAGCATAAGCTATGACCTTACTATTTTGCATCAACACACAACCTAAACCAACCCAGGAAGCATCACAATACACCACAAATCCCTTAAGTCCATCTGGTTGTGACAATATAGGAGCAGACACAAGCTTGTCTTTCAATGTTTGGAAGCTCCTCTCACATTCATCAGTCCACACGAACTTAACCTTCTTTTGAGTCAATTTTATCATAGGGGAAGCAATAGAAGAGAACCCATTCACAAATCTCCGATAGTAGCCCCCCTAAACCCAAGAAACTCCTAATATTCGATGGGCTCAATGGTCTAGGCCAATTTCTAATCACATCGGTCTTCTTAGGATCCACCTTAATACCATCTCCCGACACTACATGACCAAGGAAAGAAACCTCCTTCAACCAAAATTTACACTTGGCATACAATTCCTCCTCCCTCAATCTTTACAACACAACCCTCAAATGACCCATATGCTCCTCCCTACTATGTGAATAAATCAAAATATCATCAATAAAGATCACAACAAAGGAATCAAGGTAGGGTTTGAAGACCCTATTCATTAGGTCCATGAAGATGGCCTGTACATTGGTCAACCCAAAAGACATCATAACAAACTCATAATGCCCATATCTAGTTCGAGCAGCCATCTTGGGAATGTCACGCTCCCTCACCTTCACTTGATGATACCCGAACCGAAGATCAATGTTAGAGAAATGGCTAGCCCTTTGCAATTAGTCAAACGAATCATCAATACTTGGAAGAGGATTCCTATTCTTGATAGTGACCCTATTGAGTTGCCGGTAGTCAATGCACATCCTAAGGGATCCATCCTTCTTTTTCACAAACAACACCGGAGCACCCCAAGGTGATTGGCAAGGTCTAATAAATTTCTTCTTTAACAAGTCCCTCACTTTTTCCTTCAACTTTACCGAGGCTACACTATAAAAGGGAATAGAAATAGGTTGAGTATCGAGGAGGAGGTCTATGCCAAAGTCTATTTCCTTTTCGGGAGGAACACCGGGAAGGCCATTTGGGAAGACATCAAGAAACTCATTTACAACCGGAACCAACTCTATGGGAAGGACTTTAGACTCCATATCCCTAACCCTCACAAGGTGGTAAAGTCACCCCTTAGAGATCAACTTACGGCCTTTAATTCAAGAGATGAATCTACCCTTGACCACTACATCTTGACTTTCCCACTCAAGGACGGGTTCATTTGGAAATTGAAATTTGACCCTATGAGTTCTACCATCAATAGAAGCATAGTAGGCATGCAACCAATCCATCCCAAAAATGACATCAAAATCAACCATGTCTAATTCAACAAAATCACAAGGCAACAATTTATGCAAGATGCAAATAGGACAACTTCTATAAACTTTTCTAGCAACAATAGATGCACCAATAGGAGTAGACACTTTATATGACTCATGCAACAACTCGGGGTCAACGTGGAACTTTTTAGCAACAAAAGGGGTAACAAAGGAAAGAGTGGCACCCGGATCAATTAAAGCATATACATCAAAGTTAAAGATTTTTAACATAACGGTAATAATGTCGGGAACCTCAATAACCCCTTGCCTCCCATGTAGAGCATAAAATTGATTATACCTCAGGGAACCACCTTAATGACCACCCCTACCTAATGGAACCATATTTGCACCCCGGCCCTTGCTACGGTTTCTTGGACAATTCATCTTCTTGTGACCAAGCTCACCACATTCAAAGCATGCATTAGAACCTTTCAGACATGGGCCCCAATAGGAGCCACACCACCAACACCTTGAGTCCTAGGGAAGTCATTGGTAAACACCTTATTAGTAGCATGAGTAGACCCTTGGCCTTGATGGAGCCGTCCACCCCTTTAGAATTTACCCTCAAAACGGGCCCTCTTGGCCTCATGACTTCTCCTTTTCCTCAACTTTTCTTCCTTCATTTGCTCAACATATGTCATTAATTGGGACAAGTCCATGTCACTAATTAGCAAAGTGGACCGACATTCTTCACTTACCAAGTCGGAGACCCCCATCACGAACTTATTCATCGTAGATCTAGGATCAGCCACAAAATGAGGAGCATACTTTGAAAGTTGATTGAACTTGAGGGCATACTGCCTCACACTCATGGAACCTTGTTTCAAATTTATAAACTCTACCAACTTAGCTTCCCTAAGCTCAATAGGGATGAACTCATTAAGAAAAGCCAATTTGAACTCCTCCCAAAGCACCATATTACCATTTCCCTTCTCCTTCTTCCATTCATCATACCATATTTGGGCTACCCCTTTGAGTTGGTATGCCGCCAACTCCGCCTTTTGATTCGGCCCAACACCAATGTAATCCAAAATCTTGTAGACCTCATCAATGAACTCTTGTGGATCTTCATCCACCTTTGACCCATAGAACACCGGGGGATTAATCCTCATAAAGTCCCGTACCCTATCTCCTGGTGTAGTAGCATGAGGGGTTCGGGCCCCTTGACTGACTTGGTTGGCCACAACTTGGGCGAGCATAGTAAGAGCATCCCAGAGCTCACCATTGGTAGGTTGCTCCTCGGGAGTTCGGGCCCTTCATCCTCAAGTGTTAGGCATGATCTAGCATAGTAAGCAACAATCATTAGGGGAGCAAATTTACCAGAACTCTATAGGATGACTTAGAACATGAAGAAGGAATACATTTCCTAAAACCCCTCATAGCTTCCCATTTATAGTCATGACGCACTTCACAACCATGAATAGGACTCTAATCAACGCATTGTGTTAGACTCCAAGGATATATCAACCTAGTGCTCTGATACCAAACTTTGTCAGCTCTGCAGGCAGGGATAATGTCAAAGTAAGATAGATCTGACTTGAGTTAGATATAGTCAATATCAAAATCATTTCATGTACTCATAACTTCATCCAAAGGCTCTAAAAGAAATTTTTGTAACCCAAAGAGACTAGACTTGACACCACAGGAGGAATCGACTATAGTTATACCAGTTGGGCTATATATTATTTGTCATGACCCAATCCTAGGGCCTAGACGTGACATAGCGAATGGGGAACCTGAAGGAACCCTAAACAAGCCTCTTAACTTATAATTACACATCATTGTTGGCGGAAGCATATAAATTACATAAAGAGTAAGAATAAGGGGCAATGAGACTAAAGGGGAAGCTTGCATAGAGTTATAATCAAGAGACAAGGAGTCAAATCTCATATCATAGATACATAGCATGTACAAGTACCTCTACTACATAAATAAGAGCGGGGGCCAATACAAAGCAACCGGCTCACCCTCATAGTCAAATAGAGCATAAAGAAGAGTATCTCAATACATAAAAAGAGAAACATAGATAAACATCCCCAGAATGGAGGACTCACCAAGTAGCTTAAGTAGTACTGAACAAGTCATGCGGATGAGGAGGATGATCAACTCTGGTTCCTACATGGTGATATCATGTAGGAAAGAGTATGTGTTAGTACATTTGTATGTACTAAGTATGTAGGATGTAATGCAACAAGAGATAGGCATCATACTCAAAATGCATAACAATAGGCAATAGGCATAATATAACAATATGGCATGCATGATCAATGTTTAAGTAGAACATGCTTAACTCATGCTTATATATGATATCATATGTGTAGAAGAGACCAAGCTAGATTTCAAAAGTACAAACCCCTTGGTAGGTTGATGATGATCTCACCCATCACCTAGGTGTGTGAGGTACAAACCCATCAACTAGGTTGATGATGATATCACCAATCACCATGGTGTGTGAGGTACAAACCCCTCAACTAGGTTAGTGGCAATCTCACGTACCACCATGGTGTTTGAGGTACTAACCCCTTAACTAGGTTACCCGGGCTCTTAGTCTTGCCGGATCAGGCATGGTCTAATGCGACACTTTATATAGAATATATCATATATATAAGCCCTTTAGATCATCATATAGTTATTCATATCATATCTCATGCTTAGAACCTTCAATTCCTCAAGAAACCACATTCGGACATTTTATCAAATACTTAGAGGGCGTTTAGTGCTAGTGTAAAACCATTCAATTCAAGAGTGAAATCATGCTAGTAAGTTCAATGTAAAAGGTTAAATAGATATTTGGTAACACCTCTAGCAATAAACATCAAAACCCTTCACCAATCCTTTCAATAGATCTTAGATTCACAGTTCAAAACATGGTAAAACAATCACAATTTCATATGCTCAAACAGAGTGCGCAGTGATTTTCATAATAATAAGGAACCATGAATAAATCACCTTTAAATCATGCAATTTGTAAGAAAAGGAAACTTAGGCATCATGATTTAAAGGAACCCATGAAAGAAACCCACATACCTTAGCTTTGGAGAACCTTTTGGTGAAGATTGTAAATGGAGGCTTGAAGCTTGAAGGAAATCCTTAGATCCGAAAGAGGTTTTGAGACTTGAATTTTGTAGTGAAAAATATGGCTAAGTGTTTTAGTGAGTATTGGGGAATGTTTAGGATGATATGAGGGTGAAATGTGTCTAAGTATAGGTAAATACACGTTTGGGAATACTTAGGCCCAAGGCATAAAAGTCTTCGACTGATTTAAACAAAAACAGTCGCAAAAATGGGCAGTTGTGCATCGCGGAAGAGGCGCGCTTTGCTCACTATTTTCAGCCCACTTGAAAATTTTATAATTCTATTCGGTTGCTTAAGAATTGGGGTTAGACACATTTCCCACTCAATTTGACCCCCGGAACAAGAATATGAAGTCGGATTTTCAAAATAACGAACGAATTTTTTATATATATGAAAATTACGATACCGGGCACTTCCGAGGTACAGTTCGGGCAATTTTGGGGTCGTTTCAAAATTCTTCTGAGAATCTAAGATATTATACTCCTCCCTTTTAGACCGATGAAAATCTTTAATATCACTTCTCATTAATTAAATTAAGTGTTAACAACACCTCAAGGTACATCTTCTATAAGGTGAATAAACCTTTACTGACAGTGTACACTTACAAGACAATTTATACCTGAATCATCGAGTAATTCTAATAAATCAAATAAATAAATCATATTTGATAAATCTTATCTATAAATCATAATTCTCAAAATTCATGTATTGAAATAATTTCACATGTATAAGACTTTAAGAATTTCTAATGAACCAACATAATTAATTCTCTTTTGTAGTTATTATTTATTAATAAAAATTTCTCAATTTATACAATATTATATCTTAGAGAAAACAAGAAAAATAAAGTGCATAGTCGCCACTTTCCAGGGAAGTCACTTTATGTGGCCATAACTGCTACTTTCCTCAACCCTTTAAGTTTTTTAGTTTTTTGTTATACAAAAAAATTTCAGAAAAAATTGTGTCTGTGGCCACCACTTTTCGTATTTCCTTTTAATAGATACAATAGCATGATGCGCTCTCTGTTGAAATCATTAACTAAAAGACAATACCCAATATTAAAATAATATATAACTCCATCAAATCATTGATTTTACTTCTATTACTTTACTATTATTTTACTACTTATATAGAACGGAAAGTTGAGCTCCTTTCTTAACAAGAGTTTGGGATAGTTTTGATTTTTCAAGTATGTGTTGCACATAGTTAATTGTACAGTCAACAATTTAGATGGTACTTTATTTTAAATTTTTGAAAAATACCAGTTTTTTTTAGGATATAGTAAATCTATCCCCCCTAGACCAGTTGCTATAAGGGCGTTTTAGACATTCAACTTTAATTTTTTGTTTCACATATTTGTACCTCCTGCATAGACAATAAATTCAATTGACTTAGTGCTAAAACTAATCCTTTTATATGAGTATATTTCAAACTTCTCCGTACTTACCCTAACTTGAGATCTATTCTTCTTCACCTCTTTCACTCCTCACACTGTCCACCTAAATTCGCTCCTGTATTTTTCAGAATTTGGCTGTGCAGTAAAACGCGGACGTATTTGATCTTCATCACAATACTCTTTTTTCAATCTGCTCATATGGGTACACTTTTGGGTACTAATTCTTTATTTGTTTCTTTAAATTCTTTTTGTTTGTGTTTGACAATTTATTAAATCTGATATTACCGTATAAAAAAATTATATTCTTTTGATTCTTGATTTGATGATTTCTATAGGATGTTGTGTTTTTTTGGGCTTACATGTTGTTGGTTGTTGCATTTTAATATTAGTTTTATATTATAAAATGTTTCAACTCCTTTGTCATCGATACCTTTAGTAAGGCAATTGATTATAAATTGTTAAGTGACCTTTGGTGTGTCTATTTGTTGTAACTCTCCGATTTAGAGTTATTGCCATAATACATGGCAGATTTTGCCGTTGGTTTTCAGCATGGCAACTTTACAACACTTGTTATGCACGTTAGAGGCATTTGTTGCCCTCACATTATTTTCCTTATTACTCTACCATTACACGTTGTAACCTATGTAACTTATAGGCTATTTATCTTCTCTATTAACTACTCCATTATCTATCTATTCATTGCATGAAAGACTTCCAAAACTATAAATAGTGGTGATCTTCATTTGTTTAACACACAACATATGTGGGAAATATAGGATGCATAAAGTTTGTAAAAAAGAGAGTTCTTATTAGTTGAAGGGAGGTGTTCTTCTTGTGGAACTTGAGACTCAACTCTTGTCCAGAGTTTGTTGAGTTACACTTTTGTGAATGACTGTTGTATCCTGGAGGAGACAAGTGAAGGAGAATACTGCTGGACCGGTGAAAACATTTTGCTGCAGTGGGCTTGAATCTCCTTAAAGAGAGTGAGATATCCACGCCTCAGCATGGATGAATTTTTATTCAATTTTATCATTTTATTTTTCAACTGTAATTTATTGTATTTGTGGCATATTACATCAACACATGTTTTTTGATTTCTTGCTTGGGAGTTTATTAGATTAGATGTACTGAGTACTGACGACTATTTGTTGCAGTCATGCTCACTCTGATTTAAATGATTTAGAGATTTGGTGATTTGAGAGTTGTCACTGAAAATGAATAATCTTGTCCCTTGCCAAGAGCAGCTGCAGTTTATTTCTGCATCTTCAAAATAGCCTAAAATTTCTTGTACTTTTGGTACTTGGAATGATAAAGTCTCCTTGATACTCCACATTCTTATGGGTCCAATTCTTTAGCTCAGTGCAGCAATGCAGCTCAGCAAGATCTTTCCAAAAGAATATTGCACTTTCTCTAAGCTATTAATAACTGTTTGGTTCACCAAAAGTAAAAGAAGATCTCCTGTACATCTCTTTATAAGGGGAACAAAGCTTCTTCATGAGGTACTTAATGTTTCCATGATTTTTATGTGACATTGTACAAATCTATAGATTTAAAAAAATTAGCTGCTTCAACTTGCATGACTGATGGATTCAAGAGAGACAGATAAATATCTATACACATATAAACGGAAAGCTACGGCACAACTCAAACACCATGACACATATAGCCAAATGTCTTTTGATAAAGGAGAAGAGTTTTGCGACACGACCTAAGAAAAAAACAAGATTCGGCGAGATATGCATCTCTCCAAAGTTCAACTGTTGCTGACTCAAAGCAGCCAACGTCATCTTGGTTCACACCAAGAGTCCCTATCCCTTGTGCAAGAATAGTGATGGGTCATGACACTAGGAAGTCATTCTTTCAGGCAGTACGTAAGTTATATAGGAATTTCTGAGCCGAAGAGTTAAGAATAATAATTTTTTCGTTACCCAAAACGGGTAAAGATATACATGGTTAGGTATATCTTGTGGATCCTCTATCTTCGGTGTGGTATCAAAAAATGATTTTGCTGGAAAAAAGATTGGTTGCACTATATTTGTTGTTATGTCATTGCTAAGCAATATTAGCTATTGCTTAAAACACCAAGACATTTGTATTCACTGGATGATTTTAGTGGTAAACTCCATATCTGCTTGAATTATGGTGAACATCATCTGTACAAACATGTTCACTGAAGGTTGTTTCCTACAACAATTATATACCCAGTGTTGAAGGTTGTTTTCTATGTTTAATGAAATCTGGAACTTTTCTGGGCTGTTATTTTTAATTTCCAAAAATACCAGCCCTCTTTAGGAGAGATGCCAAATCTATCTTTATCTTAACCAGTTGCTGTAAGGGTGTTTTAGACATTCAGCTTCAATTTTAACTTTTCATATTTGTACCCTTTGCATAGACAATAAATTGGGTTGATTTAATTCCAAAAATAACCCTTTTATCTAAATATATTTCAAACTTCTCCATAGTTACCCTAACTTTTATCTTCCGAAAGAGATGATAGCCCAACTATTCTTCTTCACCTCTTTCTATTTCATACTCTCCGTGTAATTATTCAGTATAAGATTGAATTCGTTGTCCTGCCACCATCCTAAAACCTAAGCTAAATATTTTTCCTCATTCTCAAAGCTTCTCTACATCGCTGAAGCAAAATGCCCAAAGTTTTCATCTTTCTGACATCAGTACTATCTATAGGTGGCTTTCCTTTCATTTTTCTTTGTTTTTGCATATGGGTCATTGTTGGCTTTAAAATTTTCTTCAATAGAAGAGTTTTGTTGAATAAGATTTTTGTCTTCACACAAGATCTGAGTGCTTTCAATTTTACTGGGATTGCTCTAATCTCCTTCTATCTGGTGCTTCATGATCCTTGAATGCCTAATTTTTCCTTGTTTCATGTTTTCTGGTAGAAAAGCAATTTGTCATTTTTAGAGCAACTATGCGAGACATTAATTGGTTTTGACCTTTAATTATTAATAGCTCTTTTATTCAATATTTCTTTTGTAGGAGACATTCCCTTTGTTATACTTGCTTTCTTCTTCAATTTTAAGATTCTAGAAATTATTACAGAGAGGTGTTCTTAGTGCAGATTGATTTGATTTTTATTTATAAGTAGGGAACTGAGCTTGATTATCTAATGGACATGTAGGTTTTACAACAAACTAACGGAAGTCTTTACTTAGACGTGATTGGACGAAAACATAAACATTTCACACTAAAATTTTACCTGTGATCTGCAAAGGTGTTTGAATGCCTTCATATTAATACCAAAAAAACTCTTCTTCACTTGGCCTATGTTCAACTGAATCCTTTATAGCATAGCCATAACCCCTGAATCTTTCAATCAACAACCCCAAATCCTCTTGTAAGGTAATACTCACATCAGCTTATATGTATTCAATCATTGGGTACTTATCTACCATCTGCCCTTTACAAGTGCATCTTTCTGTGCTCGATGGGACTTATTATTAGATTTGCACAATCTATTGATTTGCCTAATCGAAGAGCCAAATATGCAGACGTGTTTCCAGAAAGTAAGAACAGGAGAGAACACAGTATTTTTACGTGGAAACAACCTACTCACAAAATGTAAAACACCACGACCTGTACCCTTGCAGGAATTTTCCCCAACTTCACTAATTCAATATGAGCCTCAAACAAAAAGATTACAAGATTATAGTAATCTAGGACACAACAAGCATCAAAGGAACCCTAACTACACATAAACCTCCCAAGGCTTATCATCCTCAAGTCTTCGAGTTGCCCTTAACTTGAAGACTACACCTAATCTCAGTTTGTAGATTACTGAGCTATGTAAAGCAATACGATTCAAACAAGAATGATATTAAACAACTTCCTAGACTTAAACTCAACCAATGAAATAGATGAACTGATTGACTCTTAAGACTGTAAACTTGACTAACTCTCTTTTGGTTTTTTGTCTTGATTCCTTCTTCTCAGCTTTTTCTTCTACTTAATCATTTCCACATAGAGCTCTTCTGGATTTCAAACTCCTCATTTGCACCAACTCTTCTTGTCATAGAGTTCTAGATTAAATAGAACTCCAACATGTCAATCATTTTCCCATGTGTTGTAGTTGGACCATACTTCTTCAGAGCTTATCCCAAGAGATTTTATACATTCCACAATTTTTCTAATATGTCTGAACCTCTTTGAGAAACAACACGAGAGAACCGGACTGATAAAACTGTTCCATGTTCTTTGTGCATAATCAAAACTGCAGTGTTCTCAACATATTCCCACTTTTGGATGATGACAACCCTTGAGAATGAGCATTTATCCATCTATCCTGTAGCAACTTAAGAGAGAAACTATAGAATGAAACAAGCCAGAGCAAGGGTTATAAATTTTGCATAACTCAGAATGACTTCCCCCTTTTGGCATCATTGAAAAGAGGTTCCCCACTGGTATGGATAGATGCATAGAAAATTCAAGGCCATAAGGGCTATCCCTAAAATAGGCAAATAGACTAATCATCATAAGAGCATAAATAAGAGTGCATACAGACATAAGCAAAAGAGTAAAACATATCCACAATCTATCAAGCAAAATAAAAGTAAACAATTTCTACGGCACATCTCATAAAAACAGTGAAACAGATAAGGAAACAAGATCAAGATGAAGAAGTATCAGAAGGGGTCAACTGAGATAGCTTTTGAAGTATAGAAGCATGAGCACTACGTTCACTATATAATGATGCCTCCAAATCAAAGATTTGAGAAAGTAAAGCCCCCTTTTCTAGAGCAAATTCTTCATGATCAGTAGCCACTCAGAAGTCTTAGCCTTTAGGTTAGCTTTCAGACAGTGCACAATAGAGTCTACATGCTTCATAGTATCAGGTAGTGCAACATGGTTCACTTTTCCTAAAACATCTTTCGTAGTCTGCATAGTCCACACCTGCGTAGGTACAAAGTAAGCCTCAAGAATGTCAGCAAGCTAGAACCCATATGGCAAGCCATGACCATTCTTTTCCTGAATAATAATGCACTGCATGTGCTTTATGATCAGACTAGCCATATTGATAGGAATTTCAGAGTCCAATAATTCCATAAGCGCGAGATCAAGATAGTTAGCCTCAGACCTACGTTCTTTCATGGGAATTAGTATCTTGTTGACCACATCAAAGTACAGCTAATGGAGATCAGACATCTCACTATGAAGCACTTGCCATGTGCCTCACCAAATTTAGGTGTCTAGAGAACTTGCGAGAAATTTCAAGTGTAGAAGCCATATTTTCAAGAGGGGGGCCACTCATGATGCACATATTAATCCCAGCCAACATTTAGAATCCCCAAAATTCAAGAAACATCAGTAGCAGTCAAGCGAATAGGCAGACCTTGAACCAGAGTAGAGAATTTAAAACTGTGTGCCTCACCCTATCCATAAAATTCATACATTTCAGATTTTGCGAACTGGCATTGCACATCCCCTTGTAAGAAAAGTGTAGACTACCCTTGAACTTCCAATTTTTAAAGTAAGACATTCATTTGTCTGCCAAACCCAGTTATCACACGAGCACGAATAAGAGAATTTTGATGAAAGTGGATGAGGGTCAAAAAGTGTGGATTGGACAGATTGGGAGAGGCAGGGTCAACAAAGGCATTTTCAGGATCAGAGTCATCCGAAGAAGCAGTTGGAGCAACCAGTTTCTTGGAGCGAGAAAGAGCCTTGGGCTTAGAGGTAGACCTTTTCGGAGGAGGAGAAGGAGACCTCGATATAGGGTGAAGGGGTTTGTTAAGCACAGCTTTTCTAGGCCCTCTCGTCAAACCCTATGCTGAAGAATATCATCCCCTGGTGGTGGGGACTTAAAGATAGTGGGTTCAGAGGTTTGGACTTCGTGCTATGCTTTAGAGCTTATCAAGAACTTGTTCCTCTTGCCTCTTTCGATTACGAGTCTGGGAAATCATGAATGACCAGAAGACGTAACCCGTTCACGGGAAGGGAAGTCATCTGGCACTTCAATAGGTTCACCAAAAACTCTACGCAATCAATGTCTCACCTTTTGGGAACAACAGAGGCAATGGGTAATTCATCCATAGAGACAGCTTGTATGAGAACAATGGGCATTCTTGGGGAAGAAGCAAGAGTAAACGAGTACTGAGAGATCTTGTTCTAGAAGGATCCCCTTTCTGCAAAATCGGAGAGGTGAAATTGCAGGGGTGGAGGATGATTTGTTGTTTCATGCAGGACAATGGCAAGGGATGTGGATACAAATTCCTCAAGAAGATTAGAAGGGTTAGGGTTTGTGGAGGATGTCATTGTAGAAAAGGAAAGAGAAGGGTTTTTCAAATTTTGGTCCTTTCATTTTTTTTTGTTTTGGACTATTTATAAAACTTGAAAGAAATAAGGGGGATGAACCACATTAATTGGAAAAGAAAAAGAAGAGTCAAAGATGAAGAGGAGTGACATGAAAGGATGGGACTGTGAGAACAAATATGGCAGATAAAGCTGAACTCTTGAAAGTTTTGGTGGCAAATAAGAGTACTGAAGGGCTAAGTAGATAGAACCAGAACAAAGTACCTGTTTCACTACTGCAAGAACTACTTTATGACACTTAAAATTTCATACCTAACCTGGCTGAAGTTAGACATTTTAGGCCTTTAAGCTCAGTAATCTACACCAACATACACATATATGACTGTTAGAAAATTTGCATAAAATAGAAGATACACACTTTCATGTGATCAGCTGAATTGAAAAACATTTCTACAATGCAGAAGGAAAAGACTTAGGTCCTAGCCACTCATTGAGGGGAGTTTATGCAATCATAATCATCCCCAAGTCTAGCTTGATTTTTTCAAAATATTCTTTACTTAGTGATTTAGTAAAGATGTCAGCAATTTGATTCTCAGTAGGACAAAACATTATTGAGACAAAACCCTTTTCCACATTTTCACGAAGGATGGTGTGTCTTATGTCAACATGCTTGGTTCTCTTATGCTATACAGGATTCTTTGCAATATTAATGGCACTTGTGTTATCACACAAAATAGGAACACAACCAACATCCATGCCAAAATCCAGCAATTGTTGTTTAATCCAAAGTAACTGAGCACAACATAATCCAGCCACTACATATTCAGCCTCAGTAGTTGATAAGGCTACTGAATTTTGTTTCATAGTAGATCAGGAAATCAGACATGTTCCAAGGATGTGAGCCATACTTGAAGTACTTTTTCTGTTGACTAGATAACCAGCATAGTTAGCATCAGTATATGCTACAAGGTTGAAACTACTACCTTTAGAGTACCAAAGTCCTAATTTTGAAGTTCCCTTGAGATACCTGAAGATTCTCTTGATAGCTTTAAGGTGTGACACCTTAGGATTAGATTGAAATGTAGCATAGAGTTTACACTAAGGACAATGTCATGTCTGCTTGAAGTGAGGTACAAAAGAGACCCAATGATTCCTCTGTACACCTTTTGTTCTATTGATAACCCTTTCTCAACTTGGTAGTTGTGGCAATAGGAGTATCAATATCTTTGGCATCCTCTATTTTAAACCATTTAAGAAGCTCCTTCACATACTTTTGTTGATGAATAAGAGTTCCAGTAAGAGTCTGCTTGATTTGTAGCCCCAAGAAGAAGTTAAGTTCACCCATCGTTCTCATCTCAAATTCTCCATTCATTAGCTTGGCAAGTTCTTGAGTCATGAGCATATTTGTTCATCCAAATATGATATCATTGACATATACCTGCACAGTCAAAAAATACTTTACTTCAGTTTTTAGAAACAATGTATTATCAATTTTACCTCTAGAGTGTCCATGATCGAATAGGAATTTTGACAATCTTTAATACCTAGCTCGAGGAGCATGTTTCAATCCATACAAGGTCTTGTCCAACTTATATACATGATTTGGAAATTCAGAACTCTCAAATCCTGGTGGTTGTTTCACATAAACCTCATCCTTCAAGTAGTAACTTAAGAAGGCACTCTTAGAGTCCAGTTGATAAAGAGTGAACTCCTTATAGGCTGCAAAGGCTATGAGTGACCTCATAGATTCAAGTCTGGACTCTGGAGCAAAGGTCTCATCATAGTCTATTCCTTCTTCTTGATTGTCCCCTTGGACCACCGGTCTTGCCTTGTTTCGTGTGACTGTTCCATGCTCATCAACCTTGTTTCTAAATACCCACTTAGTTGCAATGACAATTCTACCTTCTCGCCTGGGCACAAGATGCCATACTTTGTATTTGTCAAACTGATTGAGATCTTCCTACATTGCTAGTATCCACTCATCATCTTGTAGTGCTTCCCCTACCTTTTTTGGTTCCATAATTGATAGAAAGGCTTGAAATGCACACAGATTCTTCACTTATGATCTGGTTGTGATTCCAGAAGTCAAATCAGTCGACACATTTCCCAAGGGGTATGAATCTTAATATTTGACTTTTCACCATAAACCCTTGAGGTTGTTCAACTCCCATAGATTCTGATTGGATAGATCCCAAATCAGCAAATTGAGTTTCAGAACCTGTAGTCCCCCCTGACTGCGACCTCTTCCGTTGTCCTGTAGATGAACCTACTTGTCTTGAGAAGAACCATGTACCATTGATTATTCCTCTATCCTGTGCTCCAGCCCATAGTCATCATGCAGTTCATTCTCAAAAACACAACTACTTTCATAAAAAATTACATGAATGCTTTCTTCAATGTAATTTGTTCTTTTATTTAGAACTGTATAGCTTTACTATGTGAAGAATATCCTAGAAAAATTCCGTCATCACTCTTGGCATCAAATTTTTCCAAATTGTCCTTACAATTATTTTGAAGATAACATTTTCAGCCAAATATTCTGAAATGAGAGATATTTGGTTTTCTTCCTTTAGGTAATTCATAGGGAGTTTTGTTTAACATAGGCCTTAGCTTGCATCTATTGGGAATTTAAGCAGTAGTATTTATGGGTTCAGCCCAAAGATTTATTTTTTTCAAGTTACTAGCAATCATCATTGTTCTAGCCATATCTTCTAAAGTCCTATTTTTCCATTCTACTACTCCATTTTGTTAAGGAGTTCTTGGAGCAGAGAAGTTGTGATCTATACCATTTGTTGAGCAGAAGTCTAAAAATTTTGCATTTTTGAATTCTGTTCCATGGTCAGATCATATGGAAATTAAGGATGTCTCTAATTTCTTTTCCATTTTCTTGATTAAAATGGAAAAGATATCGAAAGACTCTTCTTTAGTAGCTAAAAAGATTGTCTAGGTAAACTTGAGTAATTATTAACAATAACAAATACATAGCTCTTACCTCTTCTACTTTTTACCCTCATGGGTCTACGCAGATCGATGTGAACTAGTTCCAGGCACCTGGTTGTACTTTGCTAGTTCTTTGACTTGAAAGAAGATCTTACTTGCTTCCCCCTTACACATGCACTGCATACTTTGTTGTCTTTGAACTTAGTTTTAGGCAACCATATAACCATGTCCTTTAACACTAGTATTTAATTGCTTTAGACTTGTATGTCCAAGTCTTTTGTGCCAAACTAAAGGATCATTAGCAATAGCACTCAAGCATTTCAAATGTGTACCTGGCATTCCCATGATATCAGCCTTGTACACATTTTTATGCCTTTTGGCAATAAGAACTATCTGCTTTGTGTCAAGCTTTTTGACTCTGCAACCTGCAGAAGTGAAGGTTACATTGTTTCCTTTATCATACAATTGAGAAATACTCAATAAGTTGTGTTTTAGTCCATCCACATGATAGACCTGTCTAAGGACCTTAATTTGTTTCTTCCAATCTTTCTAACTCCAACAACAATACCTTTTTTTCCATCTCCGAAGGAAACTTTTCCCCCTTTCATAGGTGCATGTGAAAAGAACTTGTGTTTATCTCCAGTCATATATCTTGAGCTAGCACTATCCATGTACTGATTCTTGCTCCTTTTAACTGCAGCCTACAAAACAAATCAAGGGTTAGTTTTAGAGACCTAGACTAGGTTGGGTCCTTTCCTGTTGCAAAAAGGATGAATAAGATTTCTCCTAGCCCTACTTGGTAACATGTTCCTTGACTTGTTTCTTTTATCATTTTTAGGAAACCTTTTGTACATATGACTAGTATTCCTGTTCCTGACATTGTTTGCAATTTGAAGTAGTAAGATGACAAACTTTTCCACAGAGGTACCACATGCCAGTAGTGCTGATATTCTCCTGCAGAATCCTATACTAACTTTCTGATTATGACTTTTGTTTCTTAGGTGGTTCACTATTCTTAAAGACTGAGTCCACCTATTTTCCCTTTGTAGATATAATTTTAGAGTGGAAATTTCATGAGTCAATTTTCTATCCTTCTCTTTTTCACCAAAAGAACTCAATTTTACATTCTTTTAATTCAGTTTCAACCTTTTGATATTCCTCACTCATTTTACTCTTACCTTTTTCAGCCACTGTAAACTTCAAAATCTCATATTTTAAGTTTACCTCAAGTGTATTAAGGTTTTCAACCTGTTTTTTCAACTTATGATTCTCTACATTAGCTTCTTTCAGACAATTTTTGACCTCAAGGCTTTAAAACTTTTGGTCGGAGAAATCCTTAATCGACTGGACTTTTTCATTAGCTACCTCTTAAAAATCATCAATCAACCCATTCATTAGCAAGATCGGCTTCCTTTTTGAAAAATGATGTAACTTCTCTTTTAGTTCAAGAATACATACCTTAGACTTATCATCATCCTCAAGATTTGAATCCTCAGCAGCCATGATTGCAGTTTTATCTATATCTTCAGTATCTGACTCCTTAATTACGGATCCCCAAGTAGCCATCATAGCATACTCATCTTTCTCTTTTTGCTTAGCTGCTTTTTCTTTTGTCTCTTTCTTAACTCTTTCCTTTTTCCATTAAATTTCCCAAAATGGACATTGTTTAATATGATGATCCATTTTCCACATTTGTAGTGCCCTGATTGATTCTTGTCATCAGGCTATTTCCTGCTTCCTGAGTCTTCCAACCACTTATGCCTATCTGTTTCTCTCTTGTCTGTCCCTTTCCATTTCTAGAGAAACTTCTTGAAGTTCTAAGCCAAAAAGACTATGAAATCCTCACTAGATCTGATCCTTGATCATCAGTAGTAGTCTTTAGTGCTAATGACTTCTCAGTTGGAGCTACTTCCTTCTTTTGATCTTCCATCTTCATTTCATATGTCTTGAAATTTCTAACCAGTTCATTTACAGTCATAGTTTAAATATTTTTAGCCCCTCTGATGGCAGTAACCTTCACATCCCACTTGGATTTAGGTAAGACTTGTAGAACTTAGTCAACTTGTTCCTCAGTAGTGAGCACCTTTCCCAAAGATGCTAGTTCATTGGTGAGCAATGTGAGTCTTGCCGTCATGTCCTATAGAGACTCATTTTTCCTTCATCTTGAAGGTTTCATACTCAGTAAACAACATGCCAACCCTGAATTTCCTAACCTGAGTATTTCCTTCATATGCAATCGGCAGAGCATCCCAAATCTGTCTAGTAGTAGTACAGTTAGAAATCTTGTTGTACTTATCAAGTCCTGGCCCACAGACCAAAATATTTTTGGCCTTAGCATTTCTCCTTAGTGCCACAAAATTGTCAATAGTAACTCCATTCTTTCTTTAGGAACTTGTTGACTTTCCCATTTTACATGGAATGGTAGGTCCAACAGTGATCCTATCCCAAAGTTCATAATCCTCTCCTTGGAAGAAATCTTTCATTCTAGCCTTCCACCAGCCTAGATGTTAGACCCCATAACCCGTTAAATTAAGGATAACTATCCAATTGGGAAATTTTGTCATGAATGTCGTGTAATTTAAACCTAAGTATATTTTCGGTGCGTGATTAGAGTACCAAGTGAATTGGATGAGCATAACTAAGTTGGAGTCGGAAGTCTTCAATTGGATCAAAATAGAAAAGTTTGGGACCAAATTGATCAATATGCTAACATGGAGCCCTTATGATGCAATTTGAAAAAGTGGAATGTCTATATATACCCCTCTTGTCCTCAAATCAAGAACAATTCTTGTTCTTCAATGCTTAGTCGAAAAAAATATATAGAAGAGAAGAAGGGAAAGAGGAGGAGAAGAGGAAGAGGGAAGGAAGAAGAGAATCAAGTAAGTGTTCTTAATCTTTGTATTCTTGTTCTTTAGCATTATAG
>JAPFFP010082601.1:0-12217 GCA_026153255.1 Solanum medicagineum | reverse complement strand
ATATATATATATATATATATATATATTGATTATGGCTCTTTGAGCATTTTAGGTGATTACACCATTTTGTATATATGAATGAGCTATTCTGATGCATGAGTATTATGAGCTATAATTATGTTTTGGCATTTGAGCCTAAATATGAACTATTGTGGATGATGTTTGGGCTTAAAGCCTAAGATTTGCATTTGAAATGATTTGAAAAGACTTACTCCTCTTTGGAAGCATGTATACACATATTTATAAGTATTCTTGTCGGATGAAGGCTTAACACCGATGAATTGGGGGTTCCCTCTCTTTCCTTGAACTATGTGCCTAATATAGGTTATGAGAATCCTATCCGAAATGGGGGTGCCCCTAAGGAAGGTTGCTTCATACGAAATGGGGGTGCCCATAAGGTGCAGTATGATTTACCTTTGGCAAGCAGGCCATCTCTTTACCGATAATGGGTTTTCATCTGGATTCCAAGTAATAACTCGCTTGGTCTTACTCATGTCGGTTGAGGTCTCATCCCCACTATATATGAGTATTGCATTTCATGTATCATTTGTTTCATGGCATATTGTATACTACTTTTCTTTGGATATATTATCTTTTCTATAATATGTGCCCTTCATCTAACATTGAAATGCAGGTTTGGTAAGTGATATGCATTGCATCCCGTATACATAACACATTTAAATGTACTAATGCATACTCTTGCCTACATGATCTCACCATGTAGGTACCAAGGATTTTGATCATCCACCATACGATGCCTAGCTCGGTCTCAACTTTTTGCTTGTTGTGTTAAACCGCCATCCTTCTACCTATGATAGTCAGTATCTATTTTACTTACTTTAAGGGTGAGCTCAGGTTATGACTTGGTCCCCGACCTTTCTTATTAGTGGAGGCATTGTTGGACATCTTGTAATCTCCTTTACATTTATATGCTAAGTGTTATGATTTGAGATTATGTTATGTCTTGATTACCTATTGGATATCGTTATGTGATTTGGCTATGAGTCTTATGACTTGATTACATGATATGATTTGGAAGATCCTAAGTACCGAATTTTCCCCATAACGTGAGTCATACTTACCCGCCCCGAAGTCTTTATGTGCTATGTGTTATTTGAATCCATGTTAATTCCTTTCCCGTATGATATCCCCATAGTGTGAGTCCTACTTTCCCGTACCTTAGAATTATGTGCTTACTATTTGAATATCTAACTATCAGTGGGCTATAGGCTATCAACCTTGTCTATCATAAAGAAATGCGAACAACATAGTAGTCTCAATAAATAAGAATAAGTGGAAACAACTTCAACATCAACTATGAGTTGTCTCTATCTATGAAACCACTATAGTTGTCCTCTAAGAAGGTAGCATGATTGGCCATGGCTACCACAGTCCAATGAAATAATTCAAAATAGATAAAAAGATAAAAATGTCCTCCGAAAGCAAAGGAGGACTCACCAAGTCTCTGTCTTGAGAACAGCGAACCTCAACAATTAGCCTACTGAAATCCTCTATCTACTAAATATGCATCATAAAATGATGCAGCGTTGAAGAGGAGTTAGAACATGGAATGTACTGTATATAAAACAGACCAAAGCAAATAACATAGGCTATATATTATATAATAGCATCAACTCACCAATCACTCAACCTCAACTCAGAGTAAGAAATATAACTCTATAACATCACTATCCATCAAGACATCACACTATCACATCGATCTCAGAGTACTATCAACATGAAACCTATCTGGAGTTTCTATAACTAACAATCATCACATATGAGCCAGTGATGACACATCGAAGAGATGTCATTGCCATTTCCACCCAGTACCTTGCCAGGGTAAAGGACGGGTCTATCGGAGATCCTAAGGAAGTTTGTCAATTTCTCTGCGGGACAAAGAAAACATTTGCTTTCATGGTCTAATCCTCTCCTACGCTAGCGATGTAGTTAATGAGTACGAGTGGGAGTCACCTTTACCCATTTCAGTGTTAATACTCCTCCCAGGACTTGATATGCTCATAAGTCTATCAACATAAGGCTAGTTATACAACCAACGCTCCTCCAAGGCAGGGATCTCATCTCATCTGACCTTCTATCAACTCAAGGAATAGATTTCCTCCTTTCAAACCTAAGGTTCAACCTCATTTAGACTCTAAGAACACTAATTCCATCAACTTCAGCCATCAACATACTCATCTCAAGACCCAAACCACAACAATCAATAAAGTCAGACAGTCAAGGCTCTAGACATTACCCCTAAGTTCGTTCTTAAAGTCTTTAACAGAAAACTCACGTAGGGTAAATACATAATCACGGAACAATGCAAGTAAACAGTTAATTCAAAATATGATGATAATCAATTTAAGATATTACATAGAAATTTAAAGATAAATTTCAAGAAAATCTTCAAGAATTACAACTCAAGACCCATCAACAATCAATTTCCAACTTACTACATTCATTGGGGCAGATGGGAGAACAATCCAATGTTCTGGGTAGCCTTTACATACATGGGATGAAGATTGTACGAATCTTCAAGGAAATCTTGACCTGAACCTTGAAACCCTCAAGCTATCTCTTCTTATCCTCTTAAAATCTATGCTTATACTTAGAAGAATGTAGATTTGTGAAACCCTTTTGTTCAAATTTAGGCATAAAAACATGTTTTGGGACTTAAAAATAGGTTGGGAATGACCAAAATACCCTTTCGAAATAAAAAGAAAAAGTTTTAAAATCTGTACACTGGTCCGCAAAGGGCCAGCGGTGCGGACCAGTGTATTTTGTGAAATTTTCCAAAATTCAATTCCCGTTGAAAATTTTAAAAAAACACTAACTATGTCTCTGTGTCCGCTACGCATCGCGCCCCTGGCGCGGACAGACACTGTTTTTGCATTAATTAGTGAAAATTATTTTTGACCTGATTGCTCTTAAATTAGGTCGAGACCATTTTCCACTCGATTTTCCATGCTAATTGCAAATCCAGTCTCAGATTTCCCATGGTAGCTTTGGAAGATGCGTTGTGAGCACAATTACATCTTAGGGATATTTCGATAATTCTACGGGGTGTTACCTCATCTCCCCCTTGGGATCATTTGTCCTTGAATGATGAGTACAGGTAGAATAAAATACGAGTAGACTCAAAACTCATCTCCCACGTCACTCGGGAACTCTCTAACTCTTAGCTATCCATCACCTTTTACATTTCTATCTTAGACTCAAGAAAGGAATTTCAATAGCATTAAGGATATTGGCATTACCTTCAACATCATCTTTACTTGGCACGAATTGGTGCAGGTACTTCAGTTTCATCATCTCCTCAGCTTCCCACATAGAAGGCTATCTCATTGTTCCTCAGATTACGAACTTGCCAATCAAGGATTTGGACTAGAATTTATTAATAATATAAGCTATCCTTCACTCCATACTCTCAATGGGAACTGCCAATGCAGGGTCTCCTAAACACTTTTTGAACTGTGAAACATCAAATACTATATGGACTCCGTCTAGCTTAGGCAAGTCTAGCTTATAAGCAACCTTCCTAAATCTCCTCACAATCTGATATGGTCTGGTCCGATATAACATAGACTCAATTTTCCCTTCTTAACAAACCTCACGACACCCTTCATGGGTGATACCTTAAAGTACACCCAATCATCCACCTCAAACTCCAAGTCTCTTCTTCTCACTTCCTTATAAGACTTCTGACAACTTTGTGTTGTCTTCAACCTTTCTTTGATGACTTTCACCTTTTCCATAGACTGGTGAACAAGATCATGTCCAGTCAAATTAGCTTCATCAACCTCAAACCAGCTAATCAGTGATCTACATCTCCTCCCGTATAATGCCTCATAACGAGTCATCTTAATGCTGGCATGGTAACTATTGTTGTACGCGAACTCAATTAATGCTAGATGATTATCCCAATTTCCTTTGAAGTCGATGACACATGCTCTTAACATATCCTTTAAACTTTGAATGGAGCATTCTGCATATCCATCTGATTAAGGGTTGAAGGCTATGCTCAGGTTCACTTTCGTACCCAATCCTTTTTGAAAAGGTCTCCAAAAACTGAGAGTGAATTCGACTTCTCTGTCCGAGATGATGGAAAAGGGAACCCCATGCAACCTTACAATCTACCAAATGTATATTCGAGCATACGCCTCAACTGTATTAGGCTTCTTAACTGCCAAGAAGTGGGCTGATTTATTTATTCTATCCACAATCACCCATACCGAATCATGCTGCTTGCGGGGTTTTTAGTAAGATCGTAATGAAGTCCATGTTGATCATTTCCCACTTCCACTCAGGGATTTCAAATTTCTGAGCTAATCCACACGGTCTCTGATGTTCAACCTTGACCTCTTGACAATAGGGGCACTTAGAGACAAATTCGACAATGTTTTTCTTCATCCCATTCCACCAATAGACTTCTCTCAAGTCGTGGTAAATCTTGGTAAAACCAAGATGAAAGGAATATCTAGAGTTATGAGCTTCATCCATGATCCTATCTCGAACGACTTCAACATCTGGTACATACAATCTTCCTTGATACCTCAACACCACATCTCCCCCTTTGTAGAAAACCATCAACTTCTACTTGTGAACCGCTTCTTTTAATTAGAATAAGACAGGGTCTTAGTCTTGCTTTTCTTTCATTTCTGACACTAAGGATGAAGCAAAACCATTCTAAACATTGATACTGCCTTCATTGCTCACCTTAAGTTGTGCTCCTAGTTGAGCCAATCTATGTACTTCCTTGGGTAATTCTCCCTTCCTGTCCTCCACATAGGCAGTGCTACCTATAGACATCCTGCTAAGAGCATCAGCAATAATGTTAGCCTTACCTAGGTGGTAGAGAATTCTTATGTCATAATCCTTGATAAAAAAACAGCCACCTCCTTTGTCGCAGGTTTAGCTCCTTCTAGCTTAACACGTATTGCAAGCTTTTGTGGTCAGTGAAAATGTCCACATGCACTCCAGACAAATAGTGACGATATATCTTAAGTGTGAATACCATCGCTGCCAACTGGAGATCACGAGTCGGATAATTATTCTCATGGATCTTAAGTTATCTGAAAGCATAAGCTATCACCTTCCCTCACTGCATAGGCACACAACCCAATCTAATTCTGGATGCATCACAGTATATCAGGAGGTCTCCCATCTCGTCGAGCAAAGTCAAAACTGGTGTTGTAGTCAATCTAGTCTTCAACGCTTAGAAACTCCTTTTGCATTCCTCAGACCACTAAAAATTGGTCTTCTTCTGAGTTGGCTTAGTCAGTTGTACTGACAGAGACAAGAAGCCTTCAACAAATCTATGATAGTAGCTTGCTAAACCCAAGGAGCTTCTTATTTCCATCAGAGAAGTTGGTCTTTGCTAGTTCTTAACTGCTTCAATTTTCTGATATCCACCCCAATACCATGTCCCTAAATAACATGGCCTAGGAAGGCCACAGACTTGAGCCAAAACTCACACTTTGAGAATTTCGCATATAATTAAATGATCTTTGAGTGTTTGCAAAACTACTCAAAGGTGATTAGCATGCTCCTCTTCATCCTTCAAACATACCAAAATATCATTAATACACATGATCACGAACATATTGAGATACGGTCTGAATACCCTGTTCATCAAATCCATGAAAGCCACAGGTGCATTTTTCAACCCAATGGACATGACCAAGAACTCAAAATAGCCATACTGTGTCCTAAAGGCTGCCTTTGGGATATCACTTTCCCTCACCTTCAACTGATGATAACCAAATATGACGTCTATCTTGGAGAAACAAGTAGCACCCTGAAGTTTGTCAAAGAGATCATCTATCTTGGGGATAGAATAATTATTCTTTATGGTGACCTTGTTCAGTTGTCGGTAGTCTATACACATTCTGAGAGACCCGTCTTTCCTACGCACAAATAGGACAGGAGAACCTTATGATGAGACACTAGGCCATATGAAATCTTTATCCAACATGTCTTCAATTCTTTCAACTTTGCAGGGGACATTTTATAAGGTTGAATTAAAATAGGTTAGGCCTCAGGAAGAACGGCAATTCCAAAGTTAATATCAGTATCAAGAGGGACTCTAGGTAGATCATCAGGAAACACCTCAGGAAATGCATTCGCAATCAGGACTGACTGAAGAGTAGAAGATTCATCATCATCGAACTTAACTCGCATGAGGTGGTAGATATAACCATTGGAGATCAACTTTCTTGCTTTAACATAAGAGATAACTTGCCCTTAAGTGCACAGAACTCCCTTTCCACTCTAGAACAAGCTAATTAGGAAATTGAAACTTAACAATTCAGGTTCTATAGTCAACAGAAGCATAATATGCATGAAGCCAATCTATGCCAAGTATCAAATCAAAGACAACCATCTCCAATTATACCAAGTCAGCTAAGGTGTCTCTATATTAAATGGACATTATACATTCCCTGTAAACTCTCTCAGCTATGATAGACTCACCAGTTTGAGTGGAAATAGAAAAAGGCTCAAGCACACACTCTAGTGGCACCTGGATCAAGCAATGCATAACAATTAAGGTTAAAGAGTCGAAGCATACTCATAACAACTTCCGATGTAGCCTCCAGATCCTGTCGATTACCTATAGCATAAAGGTGCTTCGTCCCGCCTCCAATACCTGTAATAGTTCCCCTCTGTTGATTTCAAGCTTGGGTTGCTGCAGAGGATTGTAGTATGCTGCTCCATTCACCCGTATCCTCTTTGGATACTCATAACTAAATTGGCGAGTCTGTCCATATGAATAACAAACATTCTTGTCCACACGACACTAACCCAGATGAAGCTTACCACACTTGTCACAAGGTAGCTTTCCCCTCGCACCATCGGTCACACTGGCCTGAGATTGGGCATTCTTAGTCCTGAAATTTTTGTAACCATGAGATTTCTGATCATACCTGTTTGGCTGAACAGGTGCACTTGCTACAAAAGGTGCATGATGAGATGATCTTTTCTGGAAGTAGGACTTGTCCCCCATATTCTGCCTATGCCGGCTAGACTCATGTCCTATTGACTTCGCCTTTCTGTTCATCTACTCTTCTCTATCTCTTTTCTTGTCCTCCTCTGTCTGTTGAGTATACACCATGTTCCTAGAGATGTCCATGCCAGGAATCAACAAGGTTGCTTTGTACTCTTTTTGCACATGTCTACCCAAACTAGACACGAACTTCCTCATCCTGGCCTTCATGTCTTGGACCATCTCCGGAGCATACCTAGACAGCTTAATATAATTAAGAATGTACTCCTTCATAGTCATACCTCCTTGCTTGAGATTCAAAAACTCATCTACCTTCACCTCCCTCAATTCTTTAGGGAAGAAGTGGTCAAGGAAGGCAGTCTCAAACTCCTCCCATGATGCAGGCTCGAAATTCTCATCGCTACTCTCCTCCCACTGGTAGTACCAAACATTAGCAACATTCTTGAGCTAGTAAGAAGCAACCTCAACTCACTCAACCTCATCAACATACACAGGTTTTAGGACCTTGTACATTTCATCCATAAAATTCTGCGGGTCCTCCTCCAACTTCGACCTCGTTTACACGAGAGGGTTCATCCTCAAGAAATCTTTAAGTCTGGTGGCAAGTGAGGGCTCCTGTGAGCTAGAGGTTATAGCTTGAAAACCTCGGCTGGTACTTTAGGAGGCCACTAACTAAGTCAGAATGGTAATGGCTCCCCTAAACTCTTCCTTGGTGCTTGGAGCTGGCTGGAGCTGAGCAGGGGGCGCCTATGGGACCTCTGCAGTCCTAGCAAGGCATCCCTATCTCCTAGCCTCGGCTGGACTAGGACCTCAGGTTGGGTGTTCTTGGTAGCTGGGGCTGTGGCATTTCTCTGAGCAGCTGTTCTCTTTAGTGGTATTTTCTGTAAATATGTAACACATGAGTTAAAAGGAGATTTCCATAAAGTTAAACTTTATCACATAGATCCAGATCATAGAAGAAGGATAACACTTCCTAATGTCCTATAGCCTCATGCTTATGAAGTGTGGTGTGCAACACACCAATAAACAAGACTCTACTAAACATGGCTTAATAGACTCCCTAAGACACTCGAACTCTGTGCTCTGATTCCAATTTTGTCATGTCCCAGGAGGGTACCCTAGGCGTAATTGGCACTCGAAGACTATTGCTAGCCCTAGGCGATCCACCTAGTCTCATTGCATTAGTTCAGTCAATTCATTAGCAGAAGATAACGAATAAATATTTAACTATCAGTGGCTATAGGCTATCAACTTTTTCTATCATAAAGAAATACGAATAACATAGTAGTCTCAATAAATAAGAAACAAAGAAAACGACTTCAATATCAACTATCAGCTGTGTATGTCTATGAAGCCTCTATAGCTACCCTCGAAGAAGAAACCATGACAGGTCATGTCTACCACAGTCCAATTAAATAACTCAAGATAGGTAAAAAGATAAATATGTCCTCTGAATGCAAGGGAGAACTCACCTACTCTCTGTCTAGGGATTTGTGAACCTCAACGATTAGCCTGCTGAAGTCCTCTGTCTACAGAATCTGCATCATAAAATGATGCAGCTCCGAAGGGGCATTAGTACGTCGAATGTACTGTATATAAATGGGCTAAAGTAAATAATGTAGGCTATATATTATACAATATCATCAACTCACTAATCACTAAACCTCAACTCAGAGTAAGAAACATGACTCTATCACATCACTATATATGAAGACATCATACTATTACATCGATATCAGACCTATCTGGGATTTTCTATAACTCGTAATCACCAACTATGAGCCATTGATGATATAACAAAGAGATATTGTTGCCACATCCCCCCTAGTTCCTAGCCGAGGTAAAGGACGAGTCTGTCAGAGATCCCAAGGAAGTTTGTCAAGTCCTCTGCTGGAAAAAGAAAACATCCGCTTTCATGGTCAAATCCTCTCCTATGCTGGCTACATAGTTAATGAGTACGAGGGGGACTCACTCTTACCCATTCCGGTGCTAATACTCTCACAGGACTCCATATGCTCATAAGTCTATCAACATTAGGCTGGTTACACAACCAACTGCCCCAAAGGCAGGGACCTCATCTCATCTGACCTTCTATCAACTCAAGGAATAGATTTCTTCCTTTCAAATATAAGGTTCAACCTCCTTTAGACTCTAAGAACACTAATTCCATCACCATCAACATACTCATCTCAAAACCCAGACCACAACAATCAATAAAGTCAGATAGTCAAGGCTCTAGCCATTACCCCTAAGTTCATTCTTGAAGTCTTTACCAGAGAACTAATCTAGGGAAAATATATCATCACACAATAATACTTGTAAACAGTTAATTCAACATATGATGATCATCAATTTATGATATTATATAGAAATTTAAAGATAAATATCAAGAAAATCTTCAAGAATTACCACTCAAGACCCATCAACTATTAATTTCCAACTTACTACATTCATTGGGGCAAATGGGAGGAAATTTTCATGTTCTGGGTATGTTTTACATACCTGGGATGAAGATTGTACGAATCTTCAGGGAAATCTTGACCTGAACCTTGAAACCCTTAAGTTATCTCTTCCTCTCCTCTTAGAATCTACACTTAGACATAAAAGAGTGTGGGTTTTTAAACCCTTTCGTACGAATTTAGGCTTAAAAACACATTTTGGGACTTAAAAATGGGTTAGGAATGACAAAAATACCCTTCTCAAAATTAAAAGAAAAGGTTTTAAAATCTGTACACTGGTCCACGACGCGTGTTGTGGCCTAGTGTATTTCATGAAATTTTCTGAAATTCAATTCTCGTCAAAAATTTAAAAAATAAACCAAGTGTGTCTCCGAGTCTGCTCCGCGTCACATCAGGGGCGCGGACAAACACTATTTTTGCATTAATTAGAGAAAATTATTTTTCAACCTAGTTACTCATAAATCAGGTTGACACCATTTTCCCACTTGATTTTCCATGCTGATCACAAATTAGGTCTCAAATTTTCCATTGAATGCGTTGGAAGACGTGTTGTGCACACGATTACATTTTAGGGGCATTTTGATAATTCTATGGGGTGTCACATGAATGAGTTTACAGATGTGTTCCCTGAGGACTTGCTCAGTATACCTCCCGAAAGGGAAGTAAACTTCGGCGTAGATCATGTCTCGGATACTCAACCTATCTCTATTCCCCCTTATTTAATGGCACTGACAAAAATGAAAGAGTTGAAAGATCAGTTGAAGGATTAGTTGGAAAAAGGTTTCACTAGACCAAGTATATCTCCATGGGGTGCTCTGGTTTTATTTGTAAGAAAGAAAGATCTCTTTGGATGTGTACTGACTATCGATAGTTGAATAAGGTGACCATCAAGAATAAGTATCATTTGCCTAGAATCAATGACTTGTTTGACCAACTTTTAAGGGGCTACTCATTTCTCAAAAAGATCGACCTCCTTTCCAGGTATCATCAATTGAAAGTTAGAGAGTGTGATATTCCCAAGATGACCTTTCGAACTAGGTATGGGCACTTTGAATTTGTGGTGATGTCGTTTGGTTTAACTAATGAACTGGCCATGTTTACGGATCTCATGAATCGGTTATTTAAACTATTACTTGATAGTTTTATGGTTGTCTTCATTGATGACATTCTCATTTATTCTCGAAGTGAGTGGGAGTATATGGATCATTTCAGGTTGGTTCTTCAAAACTAAAGGGAGAAGAAGTTGTATGCTAAGTTTAGCAAATGGGAGTTTTGGTTGTGTGATGTAGCCTTTGTTCACCATGTGGTGTCCAGTGATGGTATAAAGGTTGACCTGAAAAAGACCGAGGTCGTGAAGAATTGGCCAAGACCATTGACTCCTTCAGACATTTGAAGTTTTCTTGGATTGGCAAGCTATTACAGGAGGTTTGTTAAAGTGTTCTGTCTATTGCATATCTTATGGCTAAATTGACCCAAAAGAAGTTTAAGTTTGTGTGGTTAGATGAATGTGAGAGAAGCTTTCAGACCTTAAAGGATCAGCTCACATCGGCTCCTATGTTGACTCTATCGAATGGTTTAGACGGATTCGTGGTCTATTGCGATGCTTCAAGAATAGAGTTGCGGTGTGTGCTTATATAACATGGTAAAGTGATAGCTTATTTGTATGAGCTGCAGGTCGATATTTTCACCGATCATAAGAGTTTGCAATATGTGTTCACCCAAAGAGATTTTAATTTGAGGCAAAGGAGATGGTTTGACCACTTAAAAGACTACGACATAAGCTTACAATACTATCCTGGCAAAGCGAATGTCATAGCCAATGCTTTTAGTAGACTATACATGGGTAATGTGGCTTATGTTGAGGAGGAGAAGAAGGAGTTGGCAAGGGATGTTGACCAGTTTGCTAGGTTGGGTGTTAGGTTGGCCGACTCCAATGACGGTGGTATCCATGTTCAAAATGCGGCCAAACCCTCAGTGGTGGTTGATGTAGCTGCTAAGAAAGATCTAGATCCATTATTAGTTGAGTTGAAGAAGTTAGTTGCCAATAGGAATATAGAGGTTTTCTCCCAAGGGGGAGATGGTGTACTTCAGTATCAAGATGGTTATATGTTCCGGATGTGGATGATCTTAGGTGAATAATCATGAGTGAGGCCCCTAACTCTTATTATTCTATTCATTCGAGATCTGCTAAGATGTATTGTGACTTGAAAGAAGTGTATTGGTGGCATGGTATGAAGAAGGATATAACCATGTTTGTGTCTGAATGCCCTAATTATCAACAAGTGAATGTAGAGCACTAAAGGCTTGGTGGGTTGGCTCAAGACATTGAGATTCCTACTTGGATGTGGGAATATGTGAACATGGACTTTGTCATTGGTATTCCTCGAACTCAAAAGTAATTTGGCTTCATTTGGGTTATAGTCGACCTGATGACTACGTCGGCTCATTTTTTAGCAATTAGGACTATTTTTAGTGCCAAAGATTATGCAAGGTTGCACATTCTAGAGTTGATAAGGTTGCATGGTGTGCCTAGTTCTATCATATCAGATCGAGGTACCCAATTTACATCCCACTTTTGGAGGTCGTTTCAAAGAGGACTTGGCACTAAGATTATGTTGAGCACCACCTTTCATCCTCAAACTGATGTGCAAACTAAGAGGATAATTCAAACCTTGGAGGATATGTTAAGGGCTTATGTGTTGTAGTTCAAAGGAAACCGAGATGACCATCTTCCTCTTATTGAGTTTGCTTA
>JAPFFP010082590.1:0-22128 GCA_026153255.1 Solanum medicagineum | reverse complement strand
CTATAACCTTAAAAGAAAATGGAATCACATCATCCTCAGAATCAAGAACTCTCACTCTCTCTTACCAACGATCACTCTTCTACTATCATCAACATTTTTATCAAGATTGGAAAAAAGGATCACTCTAAGGGCTTGGAACGAACAATCATTCGCATGACTCAATCGAAGAGTTAAAAAAGGTCCTAAGAGAATTCTGTGGGACAAAATTCTAAATGGCATATATGATTGGTCATATAATCATGCTTACATAGATGCTTTTTATACAAGATTTTTCGTTGGTGGGATAAGAGGATTAGCTGAATTTACTCATTTTTTGATCGACGAGCTGAGGACATTCATAATGAAGTATAATTACCCGCATTTATCAAGACTCACTCTGAGTTCATAGAACTATAGGTAGTGTAGAACTCAGGTCACATCTCATTCAACATAGGACTAGAAACTCTTGGATCTATTGGTGAAGATCAGAATTATCTAACCTCTTTTTTTTTTCCTGCTAACGCTCAACTTTTGTGCTCCCATAAATTCATTTGTATAAGACTTAGACTATCATGGAAAACTCATCATCATCCATCCATAAGCCCCGATCGACTCATTTGCAAGGGATGACAAAGAATGCTTACATCAACTAACTCCACATTGACAACTCAAAAAAATTGTCCAGATTCTTATAGCAGTCATAACTTAGACCTTCACACATTTTGCATAATCATGGATACATATCGCAAGCCTCTTCTTATCTATTGAGCTATCCTCGTTTCACTAGTCTTACCTAAGGGGCACTTGTACCCTGCACATAGCATTACTTTCTTTACAAATTAGCATCTTCATACACTATGGCAAGCCTCTTAGCGAAAATCTTCAACAAAGACTATCACTCTCACGATACTATCTCCTCTTTAACACTACTCCAAATTCAATCTTAGGATCTAGTATTAACATGTGCATCACAAACTTCTATAATATTATAACAACTAGCAACTACTAGGTAAAAATTAGGAATATAAGCTTACTAAAATCTTATAGTGAATACTCAATCAGGACATCCCCTCTTCATAACTAAAGTACCACTCACCCATTGACTATACTTCCTCATCTGGCTAAGCTCGTAACCCTATGAACCTCATTAACTCTCACTTACGAATCACAAGCCTAGTTTAGATCTATCACATTTAAGGTATTGTATTTCCCTATTCAATATCTATACTTCACCCTCAATAGTATGAATACTATAATAGATCAACATAAACTTCCTTCTAGTTTTGAGCATGCTCAAATACATTCTGATTATAACTCTAATAACAAGACTCAATCAATTATTACTCTCACTATCTCGTCCTTTCCTTTATCAGCTCTTCTTGGAAACATGATCATAATTCAGTAAAAGTGTAACGCAGAAATTAAAAGAGAGTTTTTCATAGAGTATAACTCGATTGCACGATTTAGAATATGAAAGAGGTTAGACAATTTCAAATGTCCAATAGCCTCCCTATTATGGATGTGGAGCTCTTCACACTAATAATAAGGACTCTATTCGACATGGTTTCATAGACTCCCTATGACTATTGATCTCGAGCTTTGATACCAAGTTTGTCATGCCCCAGGAGGGTACCAAGTCGTGGTCGGCACCCAGAGACAATTACTAGTCCCCCAAGAGAACCCACTTGGCCTCATGACAATCGTTCAATCAATAAACTTCTACAATTTACCGGATGACCTAAAGAATGTAAATGAGCACATCTATCTAATCTCAAAATATTAATATAAATGAAAGGCTAGTAGAAAGAACTAGATCACAATCTTATCAACATTCGACTCTATTCTATAAAGCCTCTATCACTATCATATCAAGTGGTGCCAATGACAGACCCATGGCTAACTCAATCAAAATATAGCTAAGAATATCTAATTCTAAAGCAAGATGAAGTAAAAGTAATGAATCCTCCAAAGTAGAGGAGGCACACCAATCAGCTGAACGTCCTACATCCTTAACGGTGCAGCTGTTGATAATCTCTAATCACTGTATCTGCATCATAAAATGATGCAGCACCGTGTGGCGTCAGTAGGTGGAATGTATGATATGTAAAATAGTTGAATGAAACCGAAACAGGTAGAATAACATGAAAATCCAATAAACTCAAGAATAATAACAAATCAACATGTCAAATGTCTACCTAAGCAAGAATAAAGAGTAGACAAGTGAGCTAGCAACCAATCAAACCTCATCAATCAAATCATGACTTGTCTCAATGGAACTCAACTTAACTCATCTCTCAGAGTACTCGAGGCAGGAACTTTCAAGTAGTTTCTCTTATCCTATAACAATAACGCTGATATTGCCACAACTGTTCCATACTTGCCAGGAAGGGAACGAATCAAAACCATAGCTGAAAAGTCCAAATGGAGACAACAATCTACAAGTCCTCTATTGTTTCAGAGACATCTAATCAGTGTAATCTCAACATAACATGATGTGATGGTCCTAATCCTCACCTACGCTTTGTTACGTAGATTGACGAGTGTGAGTTGGATTAACTCTTACTCTTTCGATGATCGATACTCCTCTTATCACTCAATGCTCATAAGACAATCCATCTCAATGAAACCATATCAATCAAATCATCTCAATCAGTCTCATGGAGGCACTCATCATTCAATCAGTCTCGTAGAGACACTAATCATCCCATCAATCAACATCTCAATCAATAGTTCAAGGCTTACAACAATCTTTAGGTAATAATTCAATAGACAAATCATTAGAGTTTATTTATGAAGACTTATAGGACTATCAACTACTATCAACTTATCATCGTTCTTACATTCACAATCACAATTATAATCGACATTCTCAATCAAGGCTCTAGACTTCATTCCCATCTCCTTTCATGCATGCTTTTAATAATTAACATATAGGATTTGTGCAATATCTCATAAATAATATTCAATTCAAGAAAAAAATTTATGATTGTAACGACCCCAAAAAGTACCCGAAAATATGCCTCAGAAGTGTCTGGAATTGTAATTTCCATATATCTAAAAATTCATGCGTTATTTCAAAAATCTAACTTCATATTCTTGTTCAAGGGATCACATTTAGGGGGAAAAGAGTCTAATCCCGATTTTAGAGCAACCATAGAAAAATCCCAAATTTCAAAGTGTCAATTTCCAGTAGCTACTTCGCGTCATTGGCGCGATGCGCCAGTGTATTATTTTTGTGCTAGTTTTAGTTTCATTCCAAGACTTTTAAGTATTTGGCCTAAGCCTTCCCACACGAAAAAATACCTATACTTACCATTTTTCACCCTCATATCATTCCAAACATTCTCCAATACTCACTCAAATAGTTAAGCTTATATTTTTCTCAAGATTCAAGTGCCAAAACCCTTTCTGGATCTTAAGGATTGCACTGAAGCTTCAAGTCTCCATATGCAATATTCATCAAGTTCATCTCCAAAGTTAAGGTATGTGGGTTTCTTTCATGGGTTCCTTTCACCCATGATACCCAAGCTTCGTTCTACTCAAATTTACATGATTTAAAGATGATTTACTCATGGGTCTTATTTATTATGAAAATCACTGCACACTATGTTGGGGTTTATGAAATTGTGACTGTTTTACTATGTTTTGGCTTATGAATCTTTGATCTATCTTAAGATTTGATGATGGGTTTTGATGTATGTTGCTTGAGGGTGTTACCAAGTATCTATTGATGGTTTTACAGTGGATATTGTAGCATGATAACACTCTTGAATTGTATGGTTTTACACTAGCACTACACACCCTATAAGTGTTTGATAAAACGTCTGATTATGGGTTCTTGAGGAATTGAAAGGTCCAATGAATGTATTATAGATTGAATGACTATATGATGATGAAATGATGATAAAATGAATGTATGTATATGGTAATCTCTATATAGTGTTGGAATGTGACCATGCCCTACTCGGGGGTTGCACGTCGAGTAACCTTGTCAAGGGGTTCGTACCTTGATAACTATCGGGGGGGTTTGTACTTTGGCACCATGGGTGGTAGGGTACGACCATCCATCAGCCTTGTTAGAGGTTTGTACCCATCAACCTATTTGGGGGTTCGTACTCCGACACCACGGGTGGTAGGGTGTGATGATCCACCAACCTATTGATGGGGCTTGTACCTAAATCACTAATAGTGGTAGGGTGTGACAATCCACCAATAGTTTAATAGTCTCTTCTTACACATATCTTATGTCCTATGTAAACATGTTTTAATTAAGCATTAATCATACATACCATATTATTACTATGTTATCTATTGCTTATCTCTATGCATTTTGTCTATGATGCCTATCCCTTGTTGTATTGCATCTCACATACTTAGTACATTTAAACGTACTAACAAATACTATATGCCTACATGATGTCACTATGTAGGAACCGGAGCACCGGTTGATCATCCTCCTCCTCCACGTGGCTAATTCGATATCACTCAAGCTAGTTGGTGAGTCCTCCATTCCGGGGACATTGGTCTATGTTCTTATGTTATGTATTGCTACACTCTATCTCTATTATATACTTTGACTTTGAGGGTGAGCCCTGTTGTTTGTCTTGGCCCCTGCTATTATCTAAGTACTAGAGGTGTTGTTGTGCATGATATGTATGCTATAAGCCTTGACTCTCTTGTTTCTTGATGGTTATGATATGGAAGTTTACCCTTTGTTTCCCCTTATTCATGCTTATCTCTTATTTTCATCTTTAATTGCTTCTGCGACCAAGGATGAGTGATGATATGCTATGAGGCTTGTTTGGGGTTCCTTCGAGTTCCCTATCCGCCGGTCATGTCTAGGCCCTATGCTTGGGTCGTGAAAAAGATCGTATCAAAGCACTAGGTTGTTAGATCCTCAGAATCTAACACACCGCGTCAATTAGAGTCTTATTCATTGTTGTGAAGTGCGCCACGGCTATTAATAGGAGGCTATGTGGCGTTCTAGGAAATGTTTCACTTCTGCATGATCTATGTCGTGCGATAGAGTTAAGCCCCCTAGGGCTTATTGCTAATCTAATAGTTAAAATCCAGGATATGTCTCGAGCTACTCAGGATGGTGATGTGATTACTGTGGAGATTCACAATGCTCTATGGGAAGTGGCCATAGCGGCGGCAAACTTGCCAACTCACCTCGGTCAACAAGTGTATGCTCCCAAAACTTCAAATGGTAAGAGGAGAGGTGGTGAGGCCAAGAAGGCCTGTGTTGGAACAAAGTTCCAAAGTCTCAAGGGTAGAGGTGATGCTATATGTCCAATGTGTGATAAAGCTCATAGGGGGCCATGTTTCAAAGGCACCAATGCTTGTTTTGATTGTGGCGAAGTGGTACATAAGAGGAAGGATCATCCTCATAGGCGCACTAAGAGTAAGGGAGGTGATGGTGGGATGACTAATCCCAAGTGCCAAAGGTGTGGGAAGTACCATGGTGGCCCATGCTTGAGGAAGACTAATGCTTATTATGGATGTAGTAAAGTGGTTCATAAGCTAGTGGATTTTCCATATGTTCGAAGGAAGTGTAATGGTGGTCATGTTGATCGAGTGGCTCAAGAAGGGGGTGAGGTGCCTGATGTTGCTACCGGTATGTTGAAATTCTCTTTGGCTTTGATGTGTTGCATTGATTACCGGTGTGCCACTATTTCTTTCATTATTCTTTTGGTTTCTAGTGGATTTCATGAGTGTCCCGAACTCTTTTTGGTGTCTATCTCATTAGTGAGCCTATTGTTGTTTGAAAGTTCATAGATGTTGTTCCATGTTCATATTGCATTAGGTCTTGCCTTGTGAGTTGTGGAGTTTTGTGTGGCGGATTTTGATATTATGCTTGGGTGGATTAGTTTCATGCATGTTTTGTCTTCCTTGATGTAGGGCCCGTAGAGTTAAGTTTCGACTCTCTATTGAGTCCGTCTTTGAGTGGGGAGCTTGTAATGTGGTTGCAAAGGGGTAAGTCTATTTTTTGTCTTAAGGTATAATTGATCTCTAAGGGTTTCCCATGTTCTTATTCCATAGGATCTTATCTTGTGATTTTGGTTGAACTTACTTTGTTGGATTGGAGGTCTTGAGGTGGTTTGGCTACTTGCATATTATGTCTCCTTTCATTGTAGAACCCGTATGGTTGTATTTGATGGTTAAGAATGGTCGATCTATTTGGTCAATTACAATGGGTTAGTCATTTTCTAAGCCTGATCTTTGGCTAGATTTTTGTTCCCAAGGGATGATGAGGGTAGGTGATATCCCTAAGTGTCTTCTCGGATTAGGATTGAACCTTTTGAGTATGTTGGAGTTGTTTGGTTAGCTTATGCACCGGCTATGTTTATGGATTTCATGAATAGGGTCTTTAGTCCCTACCTTGTTATGTTTGTGGTGGTCTCTAGTGATGATGTATTGATTTATTTAGAGCTTGTGAACAATTTAGGGGCAGTGTTGCAAATCTTGGGGTAAGACGAGTTGTATGCTAAGTATGTGAAGTGTGAAATGTGGTTAGAAGAGGTTACCTCCCTAGGCCATGTGGCGTGGGAGGATGGTATTAAGATTAATCCTAAGGAGACATATGTGATTAGAAATTGGTCTAGACCTTTGACTCCCTTGGATATTGGGAGTTTCTTGGTCTTAACGGGTTACCACCAGAGGTTTGTGAATGAGTTCTCTTTTATTGCTTCTCTCATGACTAAGTTGACCCAAAGGAAGGATATGTTTTCTCTGCTCCTTTCTTGTCCTCACTGCATGGGGTGGAAGGGTTTGTTGTGTAGTATGATGTTGCCCGAATTAGTTTGGGTTGTGTGTTGATGCAAGATGGTTAGGTGGAAGTCTATGCTTTTAGATAGTTTGAGATGCATGAAAAGGGTTATCCTACCGACGACTTTGAGTTGGCTGCCGTGGTATTTGCTTTTAATTTGACATCAATCATTGTATGGGTGCATGTTAATTTATTTACCATCCACTAGAGTTTCTAATATGTGTTCACCCAAAGGGATCTTATCTTGAGACAAAGGAGATGGTTAGAACTTCTTAAGGATTATGATATGAGTGTATTATCATCCCCGTAAGACTAATGTTGTGGCGGATGCTTTGAGTAAGGTGTCTATAGGTAGCCTAGCACATGATGATAGCGGTGCTGAAGAGGTGGCTAGGGAGGTGCATCGGTTGACTAGGTTGAGGGTTAGATTGAAGGAGGTTGACAATGGAGGTGTTATTGTTTTTTATGGTTCTAAATCTTCATTGGTTGATGAGGTAAGAGCAAAGCAAGGTCTTGATCCCTCTTTGTTAGAATTGAAGGCCTTGGTGAAAGAGGGCAAGGTGGAGGTTTTCTAACAAGGGGGAGATGGTGCCCTTAGGTACCAAGGTAGGTTGTGTGTACATTGTGTGGACGGCTTGTGGAAAAGGACCTTGATGAAGCCAATCATTCTTCTTATTCTATTCACTCCGGTTCTACCAAATGTATAGAGATTTGAGAGATGTGTATTGGTAGGGAGACATGAAGAAGGGCATTGCCAAATTTATTTCCGGTTGTCATAATTGTTAACAAGTTACAGCCGAACATCAAAGGTCGGGTGGCCTAACCCAAGACATAGAGATTCCTACTTGGAAGTGGAGGTGATTAATATGGATTTTTGTGGTTGGGTTGCCCAGAAAAGAAAAGCTTTTGATTACATTTGGGTTATGGTTGATAAGATGACGAAAACAACTCCTTTTTTACTGGTTAAGACTACTTATGGTGCCGAAGAGTATGTTCAATTGTACATTCATGTGTTGGTGAGAACACCTGAGGATATGCTTAGGGATTGTGTATTGGAGCTTAAGAGAAGTTGGAATGATCATCTTCCTTGGATTGGGTTGCCTAACAATAGCTATCATTCTAATATTGGTAAGGCTTCTTGAGAGGCTCTCTATGGTAGGCGTTGTAGATCACCGGTTGGGTGATTTGAAGTGGGAGAGATGGCTTTGTTGGCTCTGGATCTAGTTATGGATGCTATGGAGAAGGTAAGGTTGATTAGGGAAAGGTTGGAGATAGTCCCAAAGTCATCAAAAGTCTTATGTCGAAGTGAGGAGAAGAGAGCTTGAATTCAAACTTAGTGATTTGGGGGCTAATTTAAGGTTTCGTTCATAAAAAAGGTGAAGTTTGCCCTGATAAAGAGGGAATTGAATTTATGGTTTGTGAGTCTTTATAGGGTATTAATGAAGGTTAGTGAGGTTGCATATGAATTGGAAGTGCCTTTGGATACGGATACAATTCGTCTGGTTCTTCATGTTTCTAGGATTGAGGAGGGGTGTTAGTGATTCAAGTGTTAAAGGACTCTTGAGATTGTATACGAGTGGGGATGAGTTGGCCTGTAGAGAGGTCCGATGGAGATGTTTCGGTGGACATGAGGAAAGGTTGATCTGTGAGGGTGTAATGTTTTTCAAGGCCCATTGGGAGAATTGTTAATTCGATAGTATCTCTCGGGGAGCCGAAGTGGGCATGGAGGAGCAATATTCGTACCTCTTTCATTCTATTCAAGCTTATGATAATGCATCGATTCCTTTGATGATTCCATGTCTTATGTTTCAGCACCTATGTCATTGCATGCATTCATGTTTACATTGAGAAAGTTCATGGTGATTTTAACTCTCATGTTGAGATTTTGAAAATGGGTCTTTAAGTGTGTTGTTGCATTCTTGTTGGGGCTGATCTCTTTATGATTACTCTTCTCATGTACACTTCTTTAACATTCGAGAATGAATGTTCCCAAGGGGGAGATATTATAACGACCCCAAAAAGTGCCCGAAAATGTGCATTGGAAGTTCCCGAAATCGTAATTTCCATATATCTAAAAGTTCGTGCGTTATTTCGAAAATCCAACTTTATATTCTTATTCAGGGGATAGGGCTAAAAGGGTCTAACCCCGATTATAGAGAAACCGTAGCAAAATTTGAAGTTTCAAAGTGTCAATTTCCAGTAGCTACTTCGCCTCACTGGCGCGTATTGTTTTTGTGCCATTTTTTAGTTTCGGTCCAAGACTTTTAAGTCTTGGGCCTAAGCCTTCCCACACGAGAAAATACCTATACTTAGCCATTTTTGACCCTCATATCATTCAAAACATTCCCCAATACTCACTCAAACAGTTAGGCCTATATTTCTCTCAAGATTCAAGTGTCAAAACCCTTTCCGGATCTTAAGGATTGCACTTAAGCTTCAAGTCTCCATCTCTAATCTTCATCATGTTCATCTCCAAAGCTAAAAGTGTAAGTTTCTTTCATGGGTTCCTTTCACCCATGATACCCAAGCTTCCTTTTACTTACATTTGCATGATTTAAAGATGATTTACTCATAGGTCTTATTTATTATGAAAATCACTGCGCACTATGTTAGGGTTGATGAAATTGTAACTGTTTTACTATGTTTTAGGCTATGAATCTTTGATCTATCTTAAGATTTGATGATGGGTTTTGATGTATATTACTTGAGGGTGTTACCAAGTATCTATTGATGGTTTTACATGGGATTTTCTAGCATAATAACACTCTTGAATTGCATGATTTTACACTAGCACTGCACACGTGTTTGATAAAATGTCCGGTTATGGGTTCTTGAGGAATTGAAGTTCCAATACATGTCTTATGAGTTGAATGACTATATGATGATGAAATATGTATATGATAATCTCTATATAGTGTTGGAATATGACCATGCCCTACTCGAGGGTTGCATGCCGGGTAACCTTGTCAAGGGGTTCGTACTTTGATAAGCTATCGGGGGTGGGGGGGGAGGGTCTGTACTCCGGCACCACGGGTAGTAGGGTGTGAGTATCCATCAACCTTGTTGGGGGTTTGTACCCATCAACCTATCGGGGAGTTTGTACTCTGGCACCACAGGTGGTAAGGTGAGACGATCCACTAACCTATCGGGGGGCTTCTACTCCGGCACCACGGGTGGTAGGGTGTACGATCCACCAACCTGTTGACAGGGTTTGTACCTCAATCACCAAGGGTGGTAGGGTGTGATGATCTACCAATAGTTTAATGGTCACTTTTTACGCATATGCTATCCCCTATGTAAGCATGTTTAACCTAAGCATTAATCATACATGTCATATTGTTACTATGATATCTATTGCTTATCTCTATGCATTTCAACTATGATGTATATCTCTTGTTGCATTGCATCCCACATACTTAGTACATTTAAACATACTAACACATACTCTATGCCTACATAATGTCACCATGTAGGAATCGGAGCACCGTCTGATCATCCTCCTCCTCCACATGGCTAGTTCGATATCACTCAAGCTAGTTAGTGAGTCCTCCATTATGGGGAAATTGGCCTATTTTCTTATGTTATGTATTGCTACACTCTATCTCTATTGTATACTTTGACTTTTAGGGTAGGCTGAGTTGTTTGTCTTGTTCCCCACTATTATCTAAATTGTAGAAGTGTTTTTGGACATTATATGTATCTATGCTATGAGCCTTGACTCTCTCTTGTTTCTTGATGGTTATGATATGGAAGTTTACCCATAGTCCCATTTCCCCTTGTTCATGCTTATCTCTTATTGTCATTTTTAATTGCTCCCGCGACCAAGGATGTGTAATGATATGCTATGAGGCGTGTTTGGGGTTCCTTCGTGTTTCCAATCCGTCGGTCATGTCTAGACCTTAGGCTTGGGTTGGGACATGATGATCATCAACATATGAAAATACATGTAGTAAATATAATTTCTTAAGAAAATAATCAGGAATCATGTATGTAGACTCAAGAACTTTCAACTCTCACCTAAGACCATCTATGGGGCACATGAAAGAACAATCTCATGCATTTATTTTAGCCTTACATACCAAGAAAATTGATATTACTATCAAAATTCGATGAATACTAGCTTTCTTTGAGAAATCCCCGATCTTGGTATTTCTTATAAATAGTAAGAACTTGGAAAGACATTGTTTGAAGGGATTTCTTTGAGTCTTGAATTCTTGAGTTAGAATCTTTTGAGTTCTTGATGAAGAACCCTAATTCTTGAAGAAGAAGAATCAAGAAATCCTTTCTTGGAATTCTTGAATTCATTTTCTTGAAATCTTAGGTTATGATTTAAGATTCTATTAGAGATTCATGAATAGATGAAGAAACTTGAGTTGGGTTGATTGAAATTTAAGAAGAATAACTTACCTTGAGGATGAATCTTGAAAGCAAATCCTAATTTGATGACTTTCTTGATGATTCTTAAGTGTTTATGTCTAGGAGTGAAGGAGAGCATTCTACTTATGAAGAATTGATGTTTTATGCGTTTGGGGACCTTAAATAGACCCTACCCTCAAAATAAAAGATAAAGGATGTTATTTAGATTATCTAGAAAGGGTACTCATCAGGGCCGCGACAGACAGCTTTGCAGGTCTTCAGTAAAATGGTCATAACTTTCTCCTCTGAACTCTGATTAAGGCGAAATTAGACGCGTTGGAAAGCTAATTAGAAGATCTTAGATTTGATATATCATGGGACACTAACTCGTTATACTTTAGGAGATATGTTCATTTGAAGTTGACCTTTCTATCAACTCATACGAAAACATAGTTAGTAGAAATTCTTTGGACTTGGCTTGATGTAAAAGATATCCTATGACTCTAAATCACATCTAATATACTTTAAATACTTAGGAATTGATCCTAGCATGTATATATAACCTAAAAGTCATTTTTCTATCTAACGTTTCTAAAATATTACATTAGAACTGCGACCTTATATCATCTTCAATTCTATTCCCACACTAAGAAATTAACTTTACTATCTATGCTCGATTAAGAATTATAAATTAAAATTATATATCATATGAAGGATTTTCTCAATCTTAGCTTTAAAAAAATTGGGGTGTTACATTATGTACCAAGCTTCTTATGTTGGCAAAGGCCTAATGGTAAGATATATGATTTACGAATGGTATGAATTGTGAAGGGCTATTATGTATGTTATGAATTATGAGAATGTTGTGAAAGCTATGAGAAGTTATGAAGCCCTATATTTGATATGAAGCTTTGGTTTTGAAGAGCTACAATATAATGATATTATGAAATACGATGCTTCACATATTATGATAATAAGTATGATTTGAAGTCTTCTTGGAATTGTGATCTAGCACCAAGAGGACCTCGGTAGATAACCATTGTCCCATAACTATGTTTCCACCATAGATTCATGAATCAGCAAATGGATCCATATAGCTTAAGTTTCATGATTTACCAAAATGGGTGGTGTTCCCCTAATGGGTGGTGTTCCGGTATGGTGCATGTGAATCAAGTACCGAAATAGGTGGTGTTTTCATAAGGTTAATAAGATGTGTATACCTAAATGGATGGTGTTTCTATAAGGTGATGATGAGGAACTCTTTGAAAAGGGTGAAATTCCCGTTAGGTGAGTGTTTGGTTTACCCTGGCAAAGTAGACCACTCCTAGTCCGATGTGAAGTGAACATCGGGATTCCAAATAGTAGCTCGCTTGGTCTTATATGTCGGTTATAGTCCCCTCCCATATATGCATGTTAAGTTATATGACTTGAAGATTCCTCACGCGTATTTGTCTATGGCATAGAGCATGCATGGCATATTGAGCTTATATTCATTGATTACGATTATGCATATTGTTTAATTTAGCCTATATTATTTGTTGCATTCGCATCCCGTATACTTAGTACATTCCAAGTATTAACGCATACTTTTGCCTACATGATCTCACCATGTAGGAACCAAAGCTCCTTTCCATCCTCCTCCTCCACGTGGCTATACATTCCTGTTGAAGATTGTTTGGTGAGTCCTCCACATCCGGGGACAAAATCCACTTACTTTCATGTTTTGTTTAGACTCATTTATTTTTGGATATTATTTTTAGAGTGAGCCCTGGATATGTCTTGGTCCCCGTTCCATTCATGATTTAGAGTTGTTGGATATGATTATGTTATGTGCGCTATATGCTTTATAAGATGCCACCTATGAGTAGGAAAAACGCAAGAAAATAAGCTTAAGAAATTTTGGAACTGTCAGCTTCCACAAGGGGGTTTTACGACTCGTAAGTTGTTGTACGCCCTATAAGTTGGTTCATGGAACCTGGGGCAGAATTGGTGGAATTAGGATCTTTCAGGGATTTAATCTATGACTGATCAAATGACCTATAAGATCTTTTACAAGTCGTAGATCGTGTCGTAGAATGTAAGTCAGAGAAGGGTCTCTGAAAGATTGAAAATCTATTAAACGAAGCCCCTATCAACGATATGTAGTATGGACCTTGGCATATAAACGGGGTCTTCTGGTCCTGTCTGGTGGAATTTTATAAGGGGAAGTTCCAACATTTTCCCTTCTTTTAACAGCCTCATCTAGCCTCTCCAGGACTCCTCATGCAATTCCAAGCCCCTCTCTAATCAAGTCGAGTGCAAATGATTTCTATCGCCTAAGTCTTAGCATGAGTTCATGTATGTGTTTACTTTAAATGATCATATCTCTTAGCATACAATAAATTAGATGTTGGGTGACCCACCAAATAAAAGTTCTTTGAATTGTCTTTACAACGCAACCGAGTTCCTCTAATTCAGAATTCGGACCGAAAAGTTATATCCGTTTTAGTGAAGCACTATCAGGTTGCCAGGTTATACGATCCTCCTTATGAGCCGTGGATTGATTTACAGCCCATAAACGGACTTTCATGGAAACTTTCCGCCAAGTTTTAAAAGGGTTATTTTTGTCCTTTCTGTCACGACCCAAGCCTAGGGCCTAGATGTGACCAGCAAATGGGGAACCCAAAGGGACCCCAAACAAGCCTCATAGCATATCATTACAAATCCTTGGTCACGGAAGCAATTTAAAACAACGTAAGAAATATAAATAAGGGGAAATTGGGACTAAGGGAGAGAGAGAGATTTGTACTTAAATAGCTTGGATATTATAAGTGAGTCAAAGCTCAAGCAATAATACATAACATATCCAACAACACCTCTATTACATAGATAAGAGCGGGGGCCAAGACAAGCAACCGAGCTCACCTTCATAGTTAATACATACATAAAAGAAAGATAGTCTTAGAACATAGTATAAGAGAATAATCATTTTCGCCAGAATGGAGGATTCACCAATGGCTAACTTGAAAAATCTGTCTAGCCCCAAGAAGAATCAAAAGGGGCTCCAGTTCCTACATGGTAACATCATGTAGGCATAGAGTATGCGTTAGTATGTCTGGATATAAGTATGTGGGATACAATTCTAGCAAGAGATAGGCAACATAATCAAAATGCATAATTGTAAGCAAAGGATAGGTAAGACATCAATATGGCATGCATGCTCAATGCTCAAGGTAAAACATACTAGTAAATCATGATCAAGGAATATAAACTCAATATGAGATACATACTCAAACGCCTTGGTACCAACCTTCATGAAATGGGCTAAATGGCCCCCACTCATCTTACGGTATAATCTTTTTGGAGAGTGTTATAAATACCCCTACTGTACGACATAGTCTTTTTGGTAAGTAGTATAAGACGTTCCCTACTTTACGATATCATCTCTTCGATAGGAACCATGATTCATTCTATCTTACGGCATGGCCTTTTCAATAGAATGTCCACACTTTACGATATGATCTTTTTGGTGGGAGCTTTTAATATTTCTACCTTACGGCGTGGACTTTTCGGTGGGATGTCCATACCTTACGATATAATCTTTTTGGTAGGCACAATTAGCTATTCTACATTATAGCATGGCCTTTTCGGTAGGGTGTCCATACCTTACGATATGATTTTTTCGGTAGGAATCATTAAGCACTCTACCTTACGGCATGGCCCTTTCAGTAGGAATCATAGAACTAGCTCATCAAACTATTACATTCAAATCATCAAGAAAGAACTACTCATTTTTCCAAGAACACAACAAACATAAGAACCCAACAACAACATGCAACACTATAGGTACTTCTCCAGGAAAACAACTCATATAGACATCCCTATCATCATCACAAAGTCATCATATACCCACACTTCCTCTCCTCATTTTACATCATATGCATATAATCATCTCATCATCATTCCATCATTATTTCATCATCATATAACCATCATAACACCATTCAACTCATAAGACATGCATTGGACCTTCAATTCCTCAAGAAACCCTAGCCGAACATTTTATCAAACACTTGGGGGTGTGAAATAGGGGTACAGGACATGCAATTTAGAGATGAAATCATGCAAGAAAATTTGTTATGAATCCATCAATCAACACCTTGCAACACCCCCAAAACATACCCATCAAAATCCCTCATCAAATCCAACATTAGATCCAAGATTTAAAGCTCAAAACATGGTAAAATAACCATACTTTCGTGAACTAAAATCATTGTGCAGTAAATTTCTCAATATGCAAGATCCACATGTAAAATCAACTTTAAATCATGCAATATTAGTAAAAAGGAGGCTTAGGTAGCATGGGTGAAAGGACCCAATGGTTCAACACAACATACCTTAGCTTTGGAGAACCCTTGAAAGAGATTGAAGATGGAGACTTGAAGCTTGAACGAAATCCTTGAAGAAATCTTGAAGATTGGTTTGAGTTTTGGGACTTGAATTTAGGTGAAATATAAGTCTAAGTGTTTGTGAGGATATTGGGGAATGTTAAGGATGATATAAGGGTGAAATAAGGCTAAGTATATATATATATATATTCAAGTGTGGGAACCCTTACGCCCAAGACATATAAGCATTGGACCGAAAAAATTAAAACAGACGCCAAAAACAACAGGGGCGTGTCACCAACCCCACTGGAATCTGCATTTTCTACACAAACAAGTTTTACAAAAATGGGCATAAATCCTTCATCCGAACTCGAAATGAGGTGAAACAAACTGCGTTGGAAAGTTAATTCAAAGGGCTTTAATTTGGTAGGTCATGGGATACCCAGTGTCTTATATGCTATTGTTATATGTCCCTTCAAATTTGACCCTCCTTAATAGCATTTTTTGCGATTTTTGAATTTTGACATGATTGCTTTAAAATCAGGTTAGAACCATTTCATACTCAATTTGATCCCCTAAACAAGAATATGAAGTCAAAATTTCAAAATAATGAACGGATTTTTAGATATATAGAAAATAAGATTCTGGCCATTTTCGAGGCACATTTTTAGGCACTTTTTGTGGTCGTTTTACTTTCCTCACACACTAAGCCCAATAAAATGTCATTTTGGCCTCTATTATTCCCTTTTATCACCATATAACCCCAATTCACCTCATTCCTCCTCATTTCAAAGACACTCTAAGTTTCAAAACTCTCTTAAGCTCTCTCAAGGCATTCAAGTGTAAGGGCAAGCTAGGGTTTTTGGTTTTCCATCTCTAACCAGATTTCCTCCACCAAAATCATACCAAGGTATATGGGTTTGATTGTGCAAACCTTCCTTCCCATCGGTCCAACCTTTCTTCTTCTTCAACTATATGAAATTTATGGATCTTTATGGGTATTTTATGAACACTTGCATATGATGTTACTATTATACATTCTATGATGATTTATTCTTATGCATCATCATAAAGTGAAATATAATATGAAATTTATAGATTTTTATTGAAGGCTGAGGAAGTCTTAACTAGGTTTTACTTGGTAAGGTGGGTTACTTTGAATGAGTTTAAAAGATGGACTTTATTACACTTCTCATGTCTTAAACCTTGGCCTTTGCATGTTTTGAGCACAAATTCATACCCACCATATTTTGACCACAGATGTATTCGAAACTTCCTATGTGGGTATAGGTATTATGGTTGACACATGAGCTACTCTTTGATGAGTGTTGAGCTATTTGAGATTATGCATGCTATGACTATAATCATGAAATTGGGGTTTGTGTAAATGAGTTTCATGTTCCCTTATCCGCGTTTTGGAGGATTATGTATGCATCATATGATGGGTTGATTAAGAATAATTAAACTAATGATATCTCACTTTCTTAAACTAATGATATCTCACTATGTGTCTGGAAATATGATCTCTAAATAATAAGGGTTTTACTACAATGATGTTGGGTTGAATTGAATGACTTTAAAATAAATTGAACATACTCTTCTTATGTTGTATACTCTTGAATTGCATGACTTCAAGCTTATGTGTATATTACCCACCACGTTTTCACTAAAGTATTTGACTAGATCCTATGTTGACGAAAGTCTTATTGTAAGACATGTGAATTATAAATATTGTATATGTTGAGGGCTATTATGCATGCAATAAGCACATGAGAATGTTTGGATGCTATAAGTAATATGGAGCCTTTTCTTTGATATGATGATGAAATGGTCTAACGAGCTACTCTTATGATACTACCATGAATTAAGCTTTGTATAATATGGCTATGCATATAAATTGAGTATTCCTTGGGATTGTTGACCTAGCACCGCAAGGACCTTAGTTGGTAGCCATTATCACTTAAGTATGTTCCACTATAGGACATTTGTAAATCTTACTAAAAAGACTGCATCATAAGAAAAGGGCACCTGTTAACTCCTACCAAAAAGATTGTATCGTGAGGTAAGGACATCTCTTAACTTCCACGAAAAAGATTGTATCATAAGGTAAGGACATTTCTTAACTCCTACCGAAATAATTGTATCATAAGGTAAGGACATCTCTTAACTCCTATCAGAAAGATTGTATCGAAAGGTAAGGACATCTCTTAACTCCTGCCAAAAAGATTGTACCATAAGGTAAGAACAACTTATTTTACCTACAAAAATGGTCATTTCATAAGGTAGGGATATTTATAACACTAGCCAAAAAGGTTATATCGTAAGGTGAGTGGATGATTTACCATGGCAAAGTATACCACTCCTTTATTCGGTGTGGAGTGAACACCAGGATTCCAAGTAGTAGCTTGCTTGGTCTTATTTGTCGGTTATGGTTCTTTCCTTTCTATGTATGATATGTTTTTTGATTTAGAAATCCTCATGCATGTTTTGACTATGGAATTGAGCATTTATATTATATTGAGCTTATATCCATTGATTATAATTATGCATATTGGCTTATATTCCTTATTGCATGCATACTTAGTACATTCAAATGTACTAATGCATACTTTCTGCATGCATGATCTAACCATGTAGGAATCGGAGCTCATTTCCATCATCCTCCTCCACGCTGTTAATCGATTTGTTGAGGACTTTCCATTGGTGAGTCTTCAATTCTTAGGGATAATATCCATTTACTTTCATGCTTTTATTTGGACTACTCTATTTTTGGATACTATCTTTGAAGATGAGCCCGAGAGATGTCTTGGCCCCCATTTCATTCGTATTTAGAGGTGTTGTTGGATACATGGTTTGTATGTCACGAGCTCGACTCTTATGTATTGCTGGAGTTGTGCTTTGGTCCCATATTCCCTTTTTGTGTTGAATGTTTGTTATGTTGATAAGATGGAAGTCCCTAGTCCCTAAATGCCCCTATAGCGTGAGTCATACTTACCCACTCCTTAGACTTATTTATCATGCGATTCATGTTTATCCTCTTCCCAATAACATCCCCCTAGCGTGAGTCCAAAGACCTATTTCGCTTAGAAATTATGTGCTACATGTTTATTGCTCTTTTATTCATCCGCGAAACCAAGGATGTGCTATGCATGCTTTAGGTGGCTTCTTTGGATTCCCATTCACTGTATTACACCTAGGCCCTTGGCTTGGAGCGTGACAAAGCTTGGTATTAGAGCACTAAGTTTGTAAATGGTCCTCGAAATCCACCACTTTATCGAGTAGAGTCTTGTTCATGGTTGTGAAGCGTGGCACAACTATTAAATATGAGGCTGTGAGGCATTCTAGGGAACGAATCACTTCTTTATATTCCATTTTGTGCGGTAGAGAAAAATCCTCTATGGTTTATTTCTGATTCCTACCTATTGCATTTCAGAATATGTCTCAAGCCTGTTAGAATGGTGGACAAGACAGTGACTATACCCCCTTTAGTGATCAACTTCTCAACAATGACATATCTAACATAGAGATTCGCAATGCTTTATAGCTATTGGCCAAAGTTGTAACCACTCAACTAAACCAATAAGCGGGTGCCCCCAGGATATAAGAGGAGAGAAAGGGAGGATAAGAGGGCCCGATTGGATGGTGCTTCCTCTTCTATTAGTCTACCAGCACCCAAGCACAAAAGGGAAGGCTCTCTTTCGTCATTTGTTAAGGATGTGGAAAGTAGCATCAAGAAAAGTGTTTGGCTGGCACTGAGGGTTGTTTCAAGTGTGGCAGTATTTAGTACAAGATAAGGGACTATTTTGTGTCCTCTGAGGAATGGAGAAGGAGGGCTCAATTTGAGGGTAGACTTTCATATCTACGCTCGGTGATAATGGTGCACCAAATCCTCCTAGGTGCCCAAAATGTTGAAAGAATCATGCTAGTATATGTTTGAGAAACATGGGTGCATACTTCCAGTGTGGAACGATGGTCCAGAAGATTGTTGTTTGTCTATATGCTCAAAGGAAAGGTAAAGACGATTGTCCTCTATGACATGGAGCTTACAGAAACTCACAAGGAACAAGGTGGTGCCAAGGGTGGCGGTGCTACTATTCTCGAGTATCAAGGCAAGGGTGTTGGTGGTAAAGCTTCTCCTACATGCCAAAAATATGGAAGGTGCCATCCAGGAGATTGTTTGGCTAGTTCGAGTGCATGCTTTAAATGTGGCGCAAAGGATCATAAGTTGAGACATTGTCCATAGGTCACTAATAATTATGAGGATGAACGTCGACGATCTCAAACATACCCCTCTAATGGTCACTAGACTTAGTATGGTGTTTCGCCTAGTATGTTAAAGGTTTTATTATTATGTTGTCTATGTTTATTTAGATCCAAATGTCATTTTCTTTTCATGATGCTAATTGTTACTAGTAAAATTCATGTGTCTCCCAAATTATTGTGTGAACTCTTTGGGTTATTTACCCTCATTGGTGAGTCCATTATCACTAGAAGAGTATATAGGAGTTGTCCTGTGTCTATAACGCATAAAGTCTTGCCTTGTGAGTTTTTTGAGCTTGACCTGGTAGATTTTGATATCATTCTTGGGATGGATTGGTTACATGTATATCATGCTTCTATTGATTGTAGAACCCACAAGGTTAAGTACCAAATTCCTAAGGAGCATGTCCTTGGGTTGGAAGGTCATAATCTGGTGGTGAAGGGTAGGTTCATCTCTTGTCTTAAGGTCCGAAAATTGATTTCTAAGGGTTTAGTGACTATTATAGCATGTTTTGAGCTATGAATCTAGTATTCATTTTGAGATTTGATGAAGGGTTTCAATGTATATTGCATAAGGGTATTATCAAGTGTGGGGGGTTGATTTACTTCATGTTTTCTTGCATGATATCACTCTTGAATTGCATGATTTTATACTAGCATTACAGACTCACCAAGTGTTTGATAAAATGTCCACATTAGGGTTCTTGAGTTATTGATGATCTATTGCATGGCCTATGAGACATGTGACTTTTTGATGATGAAAGTAATGTGTTAATGTGTTGATTTCATGAAAATTGGCTATTGTGCTGCAAGTGACCATACCATAGATAAGGGGTATATACTTCATCCACCTTGTCGGGTGGTTGCGATCCCGTACTACAGTAGATTAGGGGTATATACCTCATCCACCATATCGGGTGGTGGCAATCCCATACTAATATGGATGAGGGTAGATACCTTATCCACCTTGTCGGGTGGTGGCAATCCTGTACTACCATATATTAGGGCCAGATACCTCATCCACCTCCAAGAGGGTGGTATGCCTTAGATTCCAAGTACTAAGTTGCTTGGTTTATGATGATGGTCTATTTCTTCACATGCAATATGTCCTACATAAGCATGTTTTATTTCAAGTACCATTCATATTTTTCATATTGTTATTTGTTATCCATTGCTATAATATTACATTTTGCGTATGTTGCCTGTGTCTTGTTGCATTGCACCCTACATACTTAGTACATTCAAACATACTAACGTATACTCTATGCCTACATGATGTTACCATGTAGGAACCAGAGCTCCACTTGGTCATTCTCCTCTTCCACTGGCTAGTACGATTACTTACAAAGCAAGTCAGTGAGTCCTCAACTTTGAGACATACTTTTCTTGATTTATGTTATGCATTGACTCTTCTTATTTTAGAAACTTATGACTATGAGGGTGAGCACGGAGATTGTCATAGCCCCCGCTCCTATCTATGGAGTAGAGGTGTTGTTGGAACCTCGAGATGTTTAATGTTATATTGTTGGCTTGTTATGTTCTATGATATCAAGGATGTCCCTTATCCTTGCATTCCTTTTTTACTATCTTTTATTATTGTTTTATTGTTTTTGCGACCAAGGATGTGTAATGATATGCTAAGAGGCTTGATTATGGTCCCTTCATGTTCCCCTTTCGTCGTGTCATGTCTAGGCCCTAGGCTTTTGTCCTGACAAACTTGGTATCAAAGCACTAGGTTGTTAATGATCCTCGACATCCAACATACCGCGTCATTTAGAGTCTTATTCATGGTTGTATTGTGCACCACACCTATAGTAAGAGGCTATGAGACATTTTAGGAAATTTTTCCCTTCTTCATGACCTATATCGTGCTATGGAAGTTAGGTAAGGTTTCCCCTCTAACGAATGTTTTGTGCCATTTGATGCTTAACACAAAAGAAAGAAAAGCCCGCACACCCGAGGAACAATCGGCTCATGGAGAGCTCCAAGATGTTGTCACCTTGCTAGCTCAAGCTATGGCTAATCAAGTCAATCAAGGGGCCCAAGCCCTTCATGCTCCTACTCTGGCATCTTAGGTGAGGGACTTTATAAGGATGAACCCGCCGGAGTTCTATAGGTCTAACGTAGATGAGAACCCTCAAGAATTTCTTGATGAGGTGTACAAAGTATTGGCCATTATGGGTGTGAGGTTGAAAGAGAAGGCGTAGTTGACAACTTACCAACTCAAGGGGGTACAACAAATATGGAATACTCAATGAAATGAGGAGAAGGGGAACTACAATGTGATTCTTTGGGAGGAGCTTAAGGCAGCTTTCCTCACCCGGTTCTTCCCTCTTGAGCTTAGGGAGGCCAAAATGATGGATTTCATGAACTTGAAGCAAGGTTCTACGAGTGTGA
>JAPFFP010082566.1:0-22135 GCA_026153255.1 Solanum medicagineum | reverse complement strand
TTCTCAAGAGTATCTCAAATACCATCCAATTAGCACAAAACTTTCCAAATAATATCAGAAATCTCATATTATATCAGTAACATCCAAAATACCTTAAATCTTAGGAATACATCTCAATTTCACCAATAGTGTCACAACTTACATCAATTTAAATATAAGTGATCTCACATTTTCACCAAATTACTAGTATATCAAACCAATTACTCATGAATCATCCTAAGTCTTTAGTTATCACATAAGCATGTCCACTAACTCAAGTCAAGTCCCATAAAGGTTTACCTATGCCGAAACTATACTCGAACCAAGCTCTTGATCAACCCAAACCTCAAAATGCGCTCCAAATCAACCAATTGCTATAAAAATTATATAAAGCGTCAAGAGATGAATTTGAATTCCCATATTGGCACGAATTAGGCTTAGTGGCAAAATGATCAAATTAGGACTAAAAATCAATGTTCCCTAATTTGGAAATTGATAAAAAATTATGATTCTACACAAGAAAAGGAGTTTGTGGGTGAAAACCCCACTAAAATTGAGCTCAAATTGAGGAGAAACCATCAATTAAAGTTTCCAATATAAAGATACTGAAAACTCAATTTTAAATATCCAAAATCATGAAATTCAAGATAAAAATCGAGATTAAAGTAGCGGAATTAAATCATTTTAAATTAAGGAACACTTACCAAAATGTTTTCTTTGAATATTGTCTTCAAAATTCGCTCCACAAAGCTTGAAAGTTGAAGATGGAGTAAAAAAAGTAGTGTTTCCACGAATTAAAGCTGACCAAGTAAGTTTACTACTTTGCGAACACGGAGTGGGGTATGCATACGTGGAGAGAAGGAATTAGTAAAGCTCCACGAACGCGGATAGGATCTACAAGTGCGAACACAATGTACACTAAATAGCTGCACTAGATTTCAGAATTCAGCTGCATTTTCTAACGAGACCTTTTTAGCGTTAGTTTAACCATCCGAAACTATTGAAACTATCAGAATTTTGATCCGAGTTTCTGAACTTTGAATGTTGACCAGAGTCAAAAATTGGCTTCAAAAATAACTAAAAACACAACTTTGGGGACAAAATCTTCGTTTTAACTTCAAATTCAGTTCTGTAACTTCTCCTAGACATGATTCGATGTTTTAAAACTAATGGAATCGATGGATTTTTTATCCGACACTCGAAAAATAGAATGGTACAAAAGCTCACCTTTTCAACAACTTAAGCTTTAAAAATGTGAAAACTCATACTTTTAAAATACAAGATTTCACTTCCAACTACACAGATATTTCAAAATAGATCCAAAGCAACTTACGTAAGGGAAAAATTTTAATTTTCATAGATAGGCTACAAACTAACCCGCAAGGTCTTTACATCATTCACCACTAAAAATAAAATTCATCCTCGATCATTAGGGAAAGAAAGGTACCTGAAACCTCAAACAGGCTGGGATATCTGGCCCGCATATCTAACAACAACTCCCAAGTAGCCTCCTCGATAGGACGGTGTCACCACTGAACGTTCACTAAAGGTATACTACCATTGGACCTCAACCTCCAAACCTGCCTATCCAATGTAGCTACCAGCTTCTCCTCATAAGACAAGTTTGAACCCAACTCAACCGAATCATAAGAAATCACATGTGACTCATCCGGAATGTACCAATAGAGCATTAAGACATGAAATATAGGATGAACTACTAATAGTCTCAACGACAATACTAACTTATAAGCAACCTCACCTACCCTCCTCAAGATCTCAAACGAGCCAATAAACCTAGGACTGAGCTTTCCCTTCTTCCCAAAACATAATCACACCCTTCATGGGTGATATCTTCAGCTACACATTATTACTAACCATGCACTGAAGAGGCCTAGTCCTCCTATTAGCATAACTCTTCTAGCGACTCTGAGCTGTCAACAATCTACCCTGAATCAATTGGACATGATGCATAGCATTTCTAAGAAAGTTCACATCCAATACATCAGTTAAACTTGAATCAAACCACCCGATATGCAATCGACATCTCAAACTATATATGCCTCAAACGATGCTATCTGAATGCTGGAGTAATTAATGTTGTTGGAAGCAAACTCTGCCAAAGGCAAGTGCTGATCCCATCAGGACCCAAAATCTATCACATAGGCCTGAAGCATATTCTCCAACACCTGAATGGTGCGCTCGAACTCTTGATCAGTCTGAGGGTGGAAAGCTGAACTCAAATCCAATCAAGCACCTAAACCACGCTGTAGAGCTGTCCAAAAATGGGAAGTGAAAAAATATCCTTTGTCCAACACTATAGACATCGGCACACCATTTAATCTAAGAATATCTCAGATATACAACCTAGACAACTATTCTACACTGTAGCTAGTCTTCATCGGTAAGAAGTGAACTAACATAGTCAACCGATCAACTACCACCCAAATTGAATTAAACTTACCCAAGGCCATGGGTAAACCAGCAACAAAATCTATCATGATATGCTCCCATTTCAACTCAGGGATAGGCAATCTCTGTGTCGAACCCCTAGGCCTTTGTGCTCATACTTGACTTGTTGGTAGTTCAAGCACTTTGCCACAAACTCAGCTATGTACCTGCTCATCCCGAACCACCAATAATGTTGTTTTAATTCATGATACATCTTTGCCACACTGGGATGGATCAAATATCTAGCACAATAGGCTTCCTCCAATATCAATCTCACCCAATTTTCTACCTTAGGCACACGAAATTGACCATTAATCATCAATATGCCCTCATAATCAGTAGTAGCCATTTTTGCTTCGTCCCTCAATACCTTATCACAAATCAAACACAATCTAGCATCATCAAATGAGAATATACCAAATCAAGCAATGAAACCCTAGCTTCCAGAAAGGCTAGAATACTCTAGGGAGGAGAAATATCGAACCGTACTAGTTATCAGAAAGATACTGAACCTCCAAAGCTAAGGGGCTCTCCTTAACCCTCAAGAATGCCAAGCTCCCCATACTAGAGACCTTCTTGGTCAAAGCATCTGCCACCACATTTACCTTGTACAGGAGATATAGAATAGAGATGCCATAGTCTTTTAGCAACTCCAACCACCTACGCTATCTCTTGTTCAAATTATGCTAAGAAAAGATGTGTTTGAGACTCCGATGATTGGTAAAGACCTCATAATGCACCCTATATAGATAATGACGCGACAACTTAAACACCAACACCGCTGCAACAAACTCTAAATCATGGGTAGGGTAGTTTTTCTTATGCACTTTCAACTGTATAGAAGCATATTCTATCACCTTCCTCTTTTGCATCAATACTCCATCCAAACCTACTCCAGCAACATCACAATACACAACTATTGGCACTCCCTCCTTGGCCAAAGCAAGAATAGGTGTTGAGGTCAATAAATCTTTGAGATTTTGAAAGTTCACCTTATACTCATATGACCACTGAAAAGCTATATCATTTTGAGTAAGTCTAGTCAATGGGGCTGCTATAAAAGAGAAGCCTTGCATGAAACACCGATAATACCCCACTAAACCAATAAAATTCAATATCTCAGTAACAAATGTTGATACACTCAGACGAATAAACCCTTTCTTCAACAAATCCTCTAACTACTCCTTTAGCTTTTTTAACTCAGTCAGAGCAATCAGATAGGGAGCAATAAAAATAGTCTTAGTGCCTAGTTCCAAATCAATAGAAAATCAATATCACGATTTGGAGAAACACTATGCAAATTAGTTGGGAACACATCCATAAACTCTCTCGCAACTCTGGTGGTCTCCAATTATGGTCACTCCTGAGAATAGGCTCGAACTTAAGCCAAATATGACAAACATACCTTATCCATCAATCTACAAGCATGCATATAGATGCACCAATCCACACTAACTGAGATGAATTTGGACAAGATACAGTCACCGTCCTTGCATGGCAATCAAGAATATGATGAAGTGATAACCAATCCATACCCAATATCAGATCAAAGTCAACCACATCAATCAATATCATATCAACAATAGTATCTCTCCTTATGAAGGTCATTATATAACATCGATTCACCACTAAAGACTCACCCTATCAACGTGGAAACACAAATAGGCTCAGTAAGAGGCTCACATATAATATTAAGATCTGTGGCAAAATTAGTTGATAAATATATGAATAAGTAGAGCCTGGATCATATAAAATTAAGGTAGAACGGTGGCACACTAGAACCTTACCTGTAATGATTGCATTTGAGGTCTCTGCCTCTATCCTATTCGAAACTGCATAGCATACTCTGCACTCCTTGCTAGTCTGTGGGCCTTCACAGGTTTGACCTCTTACTATGCCTTTACCCCTTCTAGTACTACCCCTTATGCCTTAGGAGATGTCTTTGGATAGTGATGTTGGGGTTGAAAGAGCTAGATGAGGCCCTGAAGCCTGGGCAGAAGGTGTACGATATGGATATTTCCTAGCAAAATGCCAAATCTCATCACAATTATAGCAAGCCCTGGTCTCTCTCCCCTGAGATTGTTGTCCTGAAAAGCTACCACACTTAACTATACTAGAAGAGCTATCAGGACCTATTTGAATAGGCCTTGATCTATCAATAATATTAACTGTGGGAATGGCTTCATATACTGCCTGCTCTGATGGCCCTATCTTTGAAACTCTCTATCTCGTGGTGTATGCCCATCGAACTTTCCATGATGGCGAAATCTCTTCCCACCAGCCTGTCAGTCATGTCAAATGCACTCAATTATGAGAGAGTGATCTATCATACTCTGGAAAGTGCCATTGGCTAGAACCAAAGAAGTTGTGGCCTCTTGAAGATACCTCGCCAATCCCTTGGTGAAGTGCTGAATCCGCTCTAACTTTGTAATGATACTAGATAATGCATATCTGGACAGTGCATGAAATATGGCCTCATAGTCCGATACAGATATAGAACCCCTGCTAAAGCCTATCCAACTCATCAAGCAACTATCTCAAAGGTTATATGGCACATTCTAGCACAACCACTACTATCGAGTTCTCGTTCAAAGCTGCATAGGTTATATGGCTCATAGTTCATAATTGGTGATCCAACTAGTCTACGAACGAAAACTAACCTCCATCACTCCTTAGCTAAGCTAGTGAATTGATAGGAGGTATAAAAAACTCCATGCAGCTCGAGGATAGCCAAATTATACAACTGGTGCTGGCACTCAAATAAAAAGTCATACGCCCTATCACCGGGCATACCATCAAATCTTGGTGGAGCCAACCAAACAAACTGCTCAAAACTCTTTTGATCAACAATGAACATAGTGGGACTAGAAGAGGATGGTGGCACTATAAATTTGGGTGGTGCAATAGATGGTACAATAGACAACCTATGCAGCTTTCAATGAGAACTCGGTTGAGAAGTCTGAGGCAGAATAATAGAGACCATAGGAGGATCCACTGGACTAAAGAAGGTCCAACATGAATCATAGTTGCATCAGTTGGAGATGTAGAATGGCTAGCCGACACTGTAGGAGCCAACGCATAAAGAATTATAGGAGCTAGAGGATCTTTCTCAAGTCTAGCCAATACTTGTAGAAGTAACTCCTAAACTAAGGGCATAGTATCGGGGGTTGATAATGATGGGACAAGGTCGTGGGTTCCTCCGACTTATATTCAGGCTTAAGAGAAGCTGTTTTAGCCTATCTTCTGGGCAGAGTTTCCACTATGGCATGTCCTCGACCCCTAGCCCTACCTCGACATCGAGTGGGGCCCACATCAGCTAGCTCAGGCTCCTAATGATCGTCGAGCTCTAGTAATCAGCATCTGCGCAGGAGTAGATTATATACTTTCAAAATAGTTGATATGGAAAAACACAAGAATAAAAGCTAGACATGAAAACCTTTCCTATCAAGTGCCTCATAGCCTCCAGAGATGGTAATAACGTCTACATACTAATTAGTGACACTTTCCTAAACACCTCGGTCTTGACTCACGAGCCCAACGAACCTAAAGCTTTGAAACTACACTTGTCACGACCCAAAATCAGATCACAACTAAGAAAGTTAAACTAAAGCAGAAACAACACAACACTTAATTTAAATCCCAAAACTTGGAGTCATGAGAATAAGAGCATCTAAAAGTAGTACGAATGAGTAAATACAATATTGTCTCAAAAGGAAGTACATAGTCTAGTACATATGTCAACAAGACAAAATCTCAAAGAAACAACATTGATTCAAGGTCTGAGCCTTACCGCTAGATTTGATAGTGAAGGACTCTGTGAGAATGGGATCAACTACCCTGTGGGGGTCCCTGTGCTCGATCTGTAGGGAATAAACAAAATAGGGGTGAGTACACCGAATATATACCCAGTAGATTCAACCGATTAGGTAGGAGAAATCGAATAAGTATGTAATAAGGAAGAATCTGATCACCTGCAATGAAGGTGTTAGTACACAATATATATAAATATAAGAGCAGAATAAGATAACTATAGTAATCAATGATGCAATGCATGGGGTGGAATCACGACCATCTCTGGGGCAGGTGTATACATCTACCAAGCTAAGGCTACCAGGTAGAACCCATAGGGGTCTTGTCAGATCATATAGCACAATCTCTTCAAATATCACAACATCTCAATCTCTCCCTTGCTACCTCAGTATAGTCGGTTTTAAAAAGCAGTACTCTCTCTCTATATATATATATATAAGAATCGGGGAAAATGATATCAATAGTCACAACTGGTACCACAAGTCATCAATATGTATCAAATCGACATACCCTCATCAATAGCCATGTATACCGATGATATCAGACTTAACAAGTCCCAAATATGTACATGATTCTCAAAAGTATCTTAAATACCATTCAATTACCACAAAACTTCCCAAATGATATCACAAATCTCACATAATCTCAATAATATCCAGAATACCTTAAATCTCAGTAATACATCTCAAGTCATCAACAGAGTCACAACTTACATCAATTTCAATATAATCAATCTCACATTTTCACCAAACTACTAGTATATCAAACCAATTACTCATGAATCATCGTAAATCTTTCACTTATCACATAAACATATCCAATAACTCAAATCAAGTCCCATAAAGATTAGCCGAACCTACCTCAATGTTGAAACTACACTTGAACCAAGCTCTTGATCAACCCAAGCCTCAAAATAATCTCCAAATCAACCAACCGCTATCAAAAATGGATACAACATGTCAAGAGACAAATTTTGATAACCATATTGGCACGAATTAGGCTTAGGGGTAGAATAGTAAAAATTAGGACTAAAAGTCAAAGTTTTCAAATTTGAAAATTTGACCAGAAATTATGATTCTATGCGAACAAAGATTTAGTGGGTGAAAATCTCGTTGAAATTGAGCTCAGAATGAGGGATAATCATCAATTAAAGTTCCCAATTAAAAGACATGAAAAACCCAATTTTAAATATAAAAAAATAATGAAATTCAAGACAAAATCAAGATAAAAGTAGTGGAATTAAATTATTTTGATTTTAGAAAAACTTATCAAAACGTTTTCTCCGAAAACTATCTTTAATAATTGTTCCACAAAGCTTGAAAATTGATAATGGAATTTAAAAAAATGGTGTTTCCATGAATTAAAGTTGATAAGGTAAGTTTAATACTTTGTGAAAGCAGAGTAGGTTCGACGAATGTGGAGAGAAGGAATTAGTAAAGCTTTGCGAACGTGGAGGGTTCATAGATCAGACCTCCATGAATGTGGAGAAGGGACAAGGCATACCTCCGTGAGCACGGAGCTACAGGCGCGAACACGGAGTACAAAATTGCTGCACCAGATTTCATAATTCAGCTACATTTTCTAACTCAGAATGGACCCCCAAGGTCCATTCAGAATCAAAATTACACAAACCAAACATGTACCCAAACTAAAAATTGCGATTCGGACTCAATGAAATTATCAGAATTCTATTCCGATCACACCTTGACACAATTATCGATGCAACTCAATAAAAGTATTTTAAAATTCAAAATACCAAAACTGCCCTCGAAAACTCCAAAAATTACAACAAGATCATTTTTAGCGTTAGTTTCGCCATTCGAAACTACTGAAAACTATCAGAATTTTGATCGGAGCCTCCAAACTCTAAATGTTGACGAAATTCAAACTTTGGCTCCGGAAACAACTAAAAACAAAACTTTTGGTCTTAAATCTCCATTTTAACTTCAAGTTCAGTTCTGTAACTCCTCATAGATGAAATTCGACATTTCAAAGCTAGTGAAATTGATGGATTTCTGATCCAACATTTGAAACTCAGAATGGCACAAAAACTCATTTTTTCAACAACTTAAGCTTCCAAAAATGCTAAAACTCATATTTTTCAATTTAAAACACAGGATTTCAGTTCCACCCACACAAGTAGTTCAAAATAGGTCCAAAGGAACTTACGAAAGGACAAAATAGTAATTTTCATGGATAGGCTAAAACATTACCAGCAATGTCATTACATTCTAACCTGTTGCACCAACATTATGGGAATGGGTTTTAGCCCGCCACACCAGCTAGCATTACCATAGCTTTATGGCAATGAGTCGTGTAACATATTTAAGGATCATGCCTTAAAGGGACATATATTATAACGGTTATTCATCCCTCATTAATAATAATTTTGTATGATAATTTGCACAACTAAAACCGCTGCATTTGATGTTTTGCAATGGTTTTGTTGTCTTTATTGTAAAAGATTTTACATCTCAATCGCAATGGCTATTGTATATTTGCAACAGATATTGATGCAACAAACATGTTTGTTCAATTGCAATGAATTTTTTGGTTTTGCAACGGATTTTTAGTATATGCAGCAACACGTTTAATAGCTCAATTGGAACAATTATTTGTTACCCACGGATATTTGACATTGATCAAAAGGGCTACAGTAATGGTTATCATTTTACTAATTGTAACAGTGCTCATAAGCTTTAACAAATCATAGCTTCAGGGAAATGCTTCTGCAACAAGTCTATTTTACCTGTTGGAACAACTCATATATGTTCCAATAGCTTGGGCTGTGAATTTTTACTTTTTGATATGAAGGATTCTTATTATAAGTACCACAAAGGATGATCATTGTAATTCAGATAATTCCAGTTAAAGCAACATCCACCACAGGCACCAGCTGTACAATAAGTAGGAATCATAATAGCACCAGCCATATAGGTGAAAAATATACAGAATGTGCAAGCCATAATTAACAAAAGAGTACTATGACCTAATAGAATCCATGGATAAAATATACAGCAGTTTCAACTGGATAACAAAATAACACTTCATAATATCAACAAAGGAGCACTTTGGAGCAAATCTCAAATGTTGTTCTCATTATCATCAGTGCTTCACCCCTTGGTTGTTTTCTCCACCTGCAAAAGTTGATAGATAATATTTAAGAACCAATTTTCATCATTCCTCTACTAGAATCATGTTGTTAATCAAATCAAAGATGGGCAGTGAGAGGAAAAAGCCTTTATGTTTTATTCAACGAATAAAAGTGATATTGGCTATATTTTTCTAGGCTAACAGATGCAGTACAAAGTCATATACAATGCGGTGATGTGAAATGAGAAAATTATTTAATCAAAATAAGCTTAAAAACTATTCAACATATATAGAGTAATTAAATCACCCGTTAAAGAAGGGACAATATTATATACCAGAATCATGCTGTTCAATCGCAAAATTCAGTCCATTTTTAAGATCTAATGTGACATTAAAATCATAACATTAAACATGATATAAGTAACTTTGAAGATTTTGTTAAGTTCCTACTAGTATTAATATCCATAGCATTAACCAAATGGATTCTAAATAAAATTATGCAAACAGAGAACTAAATCCAAATAAATATATTTGAATATCAAAATCCAAACCACAACATTTGAATACAAGAACCTAAAACTCATCAGTTGATAGACAATTAAAAACCCTAACATTTTAATACAAAGATCCAAACCCAAAATACAACATTTAATTAATCAAACATAAACTCAAACAACAATATTTGCATAATAGAGCTAGAAACAAAAATAGAACCACATCATTTGAGTACCAAAACCATAAACTCTTGACATATACTTAAACTAAAACCAAAACTAAGACCAAAATATTTAAATACAAATACTAAAAGAGAAATAAAAATCATAAAAGCATAAAATCACACAAATACAGATTCTAAAGTACAAATCTACCACACAGTGTCAATAAAATTACAGCTTCCAAGAACCACAACATTTGATCTTGACAATAATTTTTGGATAATTTGCAGATTAATCAAAACTAAAATAGGGAAATAAAAGAAAAATTGTTAGCAACTCTAAAACAGACAGATACGAAGAAGAAGAATTGTCAGCACCTCCCAAATGGACAGATGCAAAGAAGAAGAAGAAGAGGAAGAGGAAGAGGACAAGGAGGAGGAGGAGGATTTTCAATTGACTGGTTGAATACGTTCTTCGTGTGATCGACCACAAGCTTCTGCTAATATGTCATCATCAAATTGAATCCCTAGGTTCATATGATTAGTATGTCCAAGTAATTCAACTGTAACTTCATGACGTATGCTTTTGTTTTTTGAAGTTCTATCTATTCCACCATCCTTACTTCCAGTTCATCTAACTTTTTCTGCATCGCACTGGTATCATTAACAGAGGACTCAACAATTTCCTTATTTTTAAGAGTAGTTTTAGTGAATCCTTGCTCATACAATCTCACAAATACTGGATGTGCGGCCTCATGACTGTGGGAAAAGCATCAATAGATTCTTGGCCTTCTAGAAATTGCACTTTTATCCATTTCAGCCTACGAAACAAGTAAAAATGAAGTGAATTGAAGTTATTCAAACTAAGTCTATATAATAACAACTAAATAATGTCAAAAATAAAGATGACTAATACAATTTAGAAATAGTATCCTCATCAGTATCCTTGTATGCTCGACCATGTTTTCTTGATCTTGCAGCCACAAAGAGTTCCTTTGGTGATACATCACTAGAGGTTCCCTTCTCTTTTCCTAATTACGTAAATGTTAATATCAATAAACTTTTAAGGATATCAAATTCATAATTAATGTTTTACCAAGAGAACACACCAAGTTGTCACATATAACAGTGAAAGTTGCTTTAGGTACCAGGAGTATGCAGATTTTTCATTTTGCCTCGATTCTTTGTATTTCTTTCACTCATTCTCATTAAATATATTGTTACTAAATTTACTTAAATAAAATATCATAAATATAAGAGTTAGTCGAGTCACTGAGAATATAAAGTAACCCAAGTGATCAACTTTGTAATTTTTTTCATTCACAATGATGATATAAAATAGTGTTCCTATGATCCTAAAAACAGTGTTGAAGGATATCACTGAATCAAAATATAACATGACAAATGATATGCATAGTAGCCGTAACATCAAAAAGGCTATGCCAAGTGCATCAACTAGTACCACAAGGCCATCAATAAGTCTCATATCATCACTCTCTCGTAAATAATCAAAGTGTTAATGAAACCAGACTCTGTAAGTCCTAAAATATGCTCATAAATCTCAAATGTATTATAATTATCATCAATTTACAACATAACTCTCCCAAATAGTGTCACAAGTCTCATATTATTACAACAATATCCAGAACATCTCAATTCTCAATATTTGATCTTAATTTATCAATAGGATCATAAAATCAAATTTTGGCATAATCGATATCACATTTCCATCAAAATTCTAGCATATCATTCCAATTACTTATGAATAAACCTAAATCTTACAATTATTGCATGAACATATCCAAAAAATCAAATTCAGCCCCAAAAAGGTTAGTCAAACCTACGTCGATGCTAAAACCTCACTCAGATAAGCTTTCAATCAACTCAAGCTTCAAAAAGATCGCCAAATCGATCAATTGCTATCAAAAATAGAAATTATGCATCAAAAGATGAATTTAATACCCATATTGGCACGAATTAGGTTTAGGGGCATAATGGTCAAAATTAGAGCTAAAATTCAAAGTTCTCAAATATGAAAAATTAACATGAAATTTTGAATCTATTCGAGAAAAGGAGTTCATGGGTGAACATTTCACTAAAATCGACTCCAAAATGAAGGAGAAATCATCAATTAAAGTTTTCAATCTTAGACCACAAATTTCCAATTTTTGTCATTCAAAAATGCTGAAATTCAAGGCAAAATCAAGACAAAAGTTGTGAAAATTAATCAAATAGGTGTTAGAAACACTTATCCAAAAGATCTCCACAAAACTTTCATAAACAATTGTCCAAAATCTTGAAATATTTGAAAATAGAGCAAAAATTGGTGTTCTCGAATTTTAAGAACTGAACAAGCAAAATACACTCGAGTGAATGCGGATAGAGTTTCGCGAATGCGGAGAGGACAACCAAAGACCTCCGCGAACGTGGAGAAGCAAGGGAGTTCGATAGGTCGTACTTTGCGAACGCAAAGATTTTCCCATGATGCGGAAAAAAGGCGCACTATACCTCCGCGAATGTCGACAATAAGATAGATTGCACCAGAACATGATATAATAGCATGCTAAAAACTCAAAATGGACCCTTGAAACACATGTGGAACCCAAATTTCACAAACAAGACATATATCCATACTAGAAATAGTTATTCAGAACCAACCAAATAATCAGAATTTTATTCCGAGGTCTCCTCGACATAAGTATCGATGCAACTCAAATAAACTAGTTTAAACATCAAAATATCAAAAATACCCTTGCCAACTCCAAAAATTATGACGAGACCAATTCTAGCGTCAGTTTCACCATCCAGAACTGCTGGAACTTTCAAAAGTTCAATCCTAGCTTTCGAACTCTGAAATGTTAACCAAAGTCAAACTTTAGCTCCGAAAACAACTAAAGATGAGGTCTAAAATCCTCGTTTTAACTCAAATTCATTTCTATAACTTCTCCTAGACTAGATTCGACGTTCCGGAGGTAATTGAATCAATGGATTTCCAATCTGACACCCAAAGCTCATAATTGTACAAAACTCACTTTTTCAACAACTTAAGCTTCCAAAAATGCCAAAACTTATATTTTCTAAGATTTTAGTTCCAACAGTTCAAAGTAGGTCCAAAGCAACTTATGAAAGGGCAAAATAGTAATTTTTATAGATAAGCTAAAAATGACCAACAAGGTCATTACATCATTCACCACTAAAAATATCTTGGTCCTCGAATAGAAAAGAAAAAGAAGTACCTGAAGCCTCAAAAAGGCTAGGATATCTGGCCTGCATATCTGACTCCAACTCCCAAGTAGCCTTCTCAACTGGTCAATGTCGCCACTGAACCTTTACTGAAGTATATCCTTGGACCTCAACCTCTGGACCTGTCTATCCAATATAGCTATCAGCTCCTCCTCAAATGACAAATTTAGACCCAACTCAACTAAATGATAAGAGATCACATGGGACTCATTTAGAATGTACTAGTAGAGCATGGAAACATGAAATACAGGATGAACCACTGATAATCTCAGTGGCAAGGCCAACTCATAGGCCACTCACCAACTTTTCTCAAAATCCCAACTGGACAAATAAGTCTAGGACTGTCTTGCCCCTCTTCCCGAATCTCATCACACCCTTCATGGGTGAAACGTTCTACCAAACATTGTCCCCAATAGAGAACTTATGAGGCCTAGTCCTAAGGCCAGCATAAGTCTTCTGGTGAATCTGAGCTATCAACAATCTACCCTGAATCAATCAAACCTGGTCCAAGAGTTTCCTAGAAAATCAACACCCAACACCTCAACTCACCTTGAATCAAACCATTTGATCGGCGATCTACAGCTTCGACCATATAAAGCCTCAAATAGTTCCATTTGAATGTTAGAGTGATAACTATTGTTATATATAAAGTCTGCCAATGGTAAGTGCTGGTTCCACCGAGCCCCAAAATCTATCACACATGCCCGAAGTATGTCCTCCTACACCTGAATGGTGCACTCGGACTAACCATAACTCTGAGGGTGAAAAGCTGAACGCAAATCCAATTGGGTACCTAAACCACGCTATAGAGTCTTCCTAAAATGGGAGGTGAACAGAAATCCTCAGTCTGATACTATAGACACTGCACTCTATGCAATCTATTAGTATCTCAAATAGACAACCTAGCCAACTGCTCCACACTATAGCTAGTCTTCATCGGTAGAAAGTAAGTTGACTTGGTCAAATGATCAACAACCACCAAAACTGAATCGCACTTGCCCAAGGACATGGACAAACCTGCAGCAAAACCCATAGTCACTCCCTCCCATTGCCACTCAGGAATGGGCATCCTCGGCATCGATCCACCAGGGCTTTGGTGCTTATACTTGACTTATTGGCTGAAATGCCCCATAAAAGCCCCAAAATATGCTTCAAAAATGCCCATAATCATAATTTCCATATATCTCAAAATTCATGTGTGATATCAAAAATTCGACTTCATATTCTTGATCAGGGGGCAAACTTGAGTGGGAAATGGGTATAACCCAGATTTTAGATGACCCGTAGTGGAAAATAATTTTTGCTAATTTTCCTTATCTAGTGTGCATCTGCAACCAGGTCATGTCACAAACTGGGTGTGGAGCAGGACAAATTTTCCCTTTGCATTGGGTCCGTGTCGGGAACCAGATGCAAACCAGTGTTGATTTTTTCTTAATTTTCTGTTTTGGCCCAAGGGTCTTGGGGTCCTAGCCCTATGCTCACTTATGTGTGAAAACACCTATACTTAGCTATTTTTAAACTCTATATCGCTCAAGACCCTCTTAAAAACCTCTCCAAGACTTAACAAAATATTTCATTCAAATTTCAAGGGTTTCAAGCCTAACTTCAGAACTCAAGGATTCTCTTCAAGCTCCAAGTTCTCTTCAAGCTCAACTCAAGAAAACCCAAGTTTGAGGTGTGTGGGTTTCATCCGTTGTGTCCTTTCACCCATGGAGCCCAATCTTCTTTTTAATGAAAACTGCATATTTTCAAGTTGTATCTTTTATGGGTATCTCTTATTATGGATTTTGATTATAAATCATGTTGGGGTTTTGTGAAATGTTGATTGATTATGCATGTCTTACTATTTCAAGCTTATATTATGATTTGATTATATCTATTGAGACTATGCATGTTTTGAGCTATGAAACTATGATCTATTATGAGATTTGATGATGGATTTTCAAGGTATCTTACATGAGGGTTTTACTATATATGGATGGGTATATTTACATTGAGTTTTCTCATATTGTTTCACTCTTGAATTGCATGATTTTGAACTAGCATTACACACCTACCAAGTGTTTGATAAAATGTCTTCACAAGGATTCTCAAGTTATTGATGGTCTATTATATGGTTTACAAGTCAAGTGACTTTATGAGGATTAAGGGCTTTTATGTATGTATTGAATAACATGAAAAGTATCTATAGTGTTGAAAGTGTACCATACTCTGTTGGGAGGTGGGTGACATGCCCAATCACCTTGTTGAGGGGGTGACATGCCTCAACTACCTTGTTGGGGTATGACATGCCCAAACACCATGTTGAGGGGTGGATACCTCAACCACCTTGTTGGGGATGACATGCCCAATCACCATGTTGAGGGGTGGGTACCTCAATCACCTTGTTGGGGGGTGACATGCCCAATCATCTTGTTGAGGGGTGGATACCTCAATCACTTTCCAATGGGGTGACATGCCTTTGATTCCAACTAATAGATTGCTTGGTGTATGTTGACTATTGTCTTTTCCTGCACAGTATTATGTTCTAGACAAGTTATATGATTTACATGAATATTTTACTTCAAGCATTGATCATGGATGCCATATTGATATTATACTTATCCATCGGTTATGATTATGCATTTTCACTATGTTGGCTTATGTCTTGTTGCAGTGCATCCTACATACTTAGTACATTCAAACATACTAACACATACTCTATGCCTACATGATGTTACCATGTAGGAACCGAAGAATGTCTTGATCATCCTCCACGTGGCTAGTTCGATGCTTTGGAGATACATTTTGGTGAGTCCTCAAGTTCGAGGACACTATCTATGCTACTCTTGCCATTTTACTATTTCTTTATGTTGAACATTTGATACTATGAGAGTGAGCCCAGAGAGTGTCTTGGCCCCTGCTCCATTCCATGTTAGAGGTGTTGTTGAATAATTGATGTATTTATACTATGAGTTTGACTCTTGAATGTTTTATGATTTTCAAAGACTTCCCTTAGTCCTATTTTCCTTATTTATATCTCTTGTTGTTGTTATTTTGCTTTTGCAACCAAGGATGTGTAATTGATATGCTGAGAAGCTTCTTTGGGGTTCCTTCGGGTTCCCCATTCGCCGTGTCATATCTAGGCCCTAGGCTTGGGTCGTGCCAAACTTGGTATTAGAGCACTAGATTGTTAATGGTCCTCGAAATTCAACACACTGCATAGATTAGAGTCTTATTCATGATTGTGAAGGCTTCACAACCATGAATAAGAAGCTATGAGGCGTTTTAGGATATGTTTCACTTCTTCATTGTCTATATCGTGCTTTAGATGTGAGTGAGACTTTTTCCCTAACGAACGATCTTTCCTCTTCTAGTTCATGTAGAATTCAAGAGGGAAACTAAGGAGAGCCCGTAAACCCGAGGAGCAACTGGCCCCACCTGTTCTTTAAGCTCCTCAAGGTGGATAGGTGGCCCAAGATGAGTTCCGGGATGCTATTACCATGTTGGCTCGTGCTATGACCAACCAAATTACACAAGGGGTCCAAGCTCCTATGCTCCTACTCTAGCTTCTAGGATTAACAATTTCACTAGAATGAACCCACCGGAGTTCCATGGATCCAAGACGGATGAGGATCCCCAAGAGTTCATCGATGAGGTGTACAAAGTGCTATCTATCATATGGGTCAACTCGAAGGAAAGGACAGAGTTCGTGGCCTACCAACTCAAAGGGGTGGCTCAAATTTAGTTTACACAATGGAAGTCAGAGAGGAGAAGTGATGATGTTATTCCTTGGGAAGAGTTCAAAGCCACATTCCTCAACCAGTTCTTTCCTATCGAGCTTAGGGAGGATTAAATGATGGAGTTTATGAACCTTATTCAAGGTTCCATAAGTGTGAAGGAGTATTCCCTCAAGTTCAACGAACTCTCCAAGTAAGCCCCATAATTGGTTGCCAAACCGAGATCAAGGATGAACAAATTTGTGTCGGGTGTGTCCAACTTGGTTAATGAGAATTATCATACCGCTATGCTGATAGGTGATATGGATTAATCCCGCCTCATGACATATGCCTAACAACTAGAGGGGGAAAAGCTTAGAAAGAGAAGAAGTGGTAAGTCCAGGGCTCGTTTTAAAGGTGGATTTCAAAATTCCAAGGGTGGCTGGTTTCCTCAAGGCCACAAGTTCCAAGGCAAAGGGTCTTCTAATGCTCCTAATAGAAGGTTTGTTAATGACAATCCAAGATTCCAAGGTGGTGGTAGTGTGGTGCCTATCCCTATGTGCCAAAGGTGTGGTAGGAACCATAATGACCCATGTTTGAGAAACTTTAATGCTTTATGGTTGTGGAGAAGTGGCCCATAAGGTGATTGATTTCCCTCGTGCTTAAAACAAAGGTAGAGATGGTCGTCCACAAGGCCAAGGTGCAAATATGGGTCAAAAAGGGAGAGGAGGCCAAAAAAGGGTGCTCCAAGGCAAAATAGATTGTATGCTCTTCAAGGGAGACAAGGGGTGAATGAGGTTCCTGATGTCATCATCGTTATGTTGAATGTTTTTTATTTTGATATGTATGCTTTGATAGACCCGGGTGCTACTCTTTCTTTTATTATTCCTTTTGTTGCCAAAAAGCTTCATGTTACTCCCGAATTGTTGTGTGAACCTTATGAAGTGTCTACCCCCATTGGTGAGTCCATTATTTCTAGAAGAGTCTATTGAAATTGTCCCATGTTCATCTTGCATAAAATTTTGCCTTGTGATTTTGTTGAATTAGATATGGTGGACCTTTATGTCATTCTTGGGATGGATTGGTTGCATGCATATTATGCTTCTATAGATTGTAGAACCCATAGGGTTAAATTCTAATTCCCTAATGAGCCCATCGTTGAGTGGGAAATTCATGATGTGATGGTCAAGGGTATATTCATTTCTAGCCTTAAAGCCCAAAAGTTGATTTCAAAGGGTTGTCTCTGTCATCTTGTGAGGGTTAAGGATGTTGAGTCTAATGTCCTTCCAGTTGAGTCAAACCGGTGGTTAATGAGTTTCTTGACGACTTTCTCGATGAGCTTCCGGTGTTTCTCCCGAAAGGGAAATAGAATTTAGTATAGACCTCCTTCCCGATACTCAACCCATTTCTATTCCCTCTTACCATATGGCCCCGGCGGGGTTGAAGGAGCAATTGAGGTATTTGTTGGAAAAGGGTTTTATAAGGCCTAGTAAGTCACCTTGGGGTGAACTAGTGTTATTTCTGAAGAAAAAAATATGGTTCTCTTAAAATGTACATTGACTACCGACAATTTAATAGAGTCACCAAAAAGAACAAGTACCCTCTACTAAGGATTGATGACCTTTTTGATCAACTTCAAGGGACTATTCACTTTTCTTTGATTGATCTTTGGTACAGGTATCTCCAAGTGAAATGAAGGAGTGTGACATTCTCAAGACGATTTTCCGGACAAGGTATGGTCACTTTGAGTTCATGGTTATGTCTTTTAGGTTGAATAATACACCGACTACATTTAGGGATCTCATGAAGAGGGTCTTTATACCCTACATTGACTTGTTTATGGTGGTTTTTATTGATGATATCTTAATTTATTCACATAGTGAGAAGGAGCATGTAGATCACTTGAGGGTGGTGTTGTAAATCTTGATGGAGGAGAGATTGTATGCTAAGTATGAAAAATGTGAGTTTTGGTTGAAAGAGGTTTCCTTTCTAGGGCATGTGGTGTCGGGTGATGGCAGTAAGGTGGATCCTAAGAAAACAGAGGTGATTAGAAATTGGCTTAAGACCCTTGATTCCATCGGACATTAGAAGTTTCTTGGGTTTGGAGGGTTATCAACGGAGGTTTGTGAATGTCTTCGCTCCTATTGCTTCTCCTATGTTTACATTGACACAAAAGAAGGAAAAATTCATATGGATCGATGAATGTGAGAAGAGTTTCCAAACGTTGAAAGCTAAGCTTGTCTCCGCTCCTATCTTGTCTCTACCGGAAGGGTTGGAAGGATTCATTGTATATTGTGATGCTTTAAGAATTGGCTTGGGGTGTGTTTTGATGCAAAGTGGTAAGGTGATAGCATATGCCTCTAGAAAACTTAAGGTGCATGAGAAAAATTATCCCACCCATGATCTTGAATTGGCGGTCTTTTCTTTGACTATTTGGCGTCACTACTTGTATGGGGTTCATGTTGATGTGCGCACCGACCACAAGAGTCTCCAATATTTGTTCAGCCAAAAAGATCTTAAATTGAGACAAAGAAGGTGGTTAGAGCTCCTTCAAGATTATGATATGAGTGTGCATTATCACCCTGGTAAAGCTAATGTCGTGGTTGATGCTTTCAGTAGGGTGTCTATGGTAGTCTAGTTCATATTGATGATGGTGGCAAAGAGGTAGCTAGAGAAGTTCACTGGTTGGCTACATTAGGGGTTAGGTTGGGTGAAGTTGACAATGGTGGTGTAGTGGTTGTTTATAGTTCTAAATCTTCCTTTATTGAGGAGGTAAAGGCAGAACAAAATCTTGACGTCGCCTTGCTAGAGTTGAAGGCATTGGTGAGAGATGGTAAAGCGGAGGTTTTCTCCCAAGGGGGAGATGGTGCCCTTAGGTACCAAGGTAGATTGTGTGATTGATCTTGAAGGAGGCCCATAATTCATCCTATTCCATTTACCCCGGTTCTACAAAGATATATAGAGACTTGAGAGAAGTGTACTGGTGGGGCGGTAATTGCCAAGTTCATTTCCAGATGTCACAATTGGCAACAAATGAAGGTTGAACATCAAAGATCGGGTGGCCTAGCCCAAGACATAGATATTCCTACTTGGAAGTTGGAAGAGATCAACACGGATTTTGTGGTTGAGTTGCCTAAGACTAGGAAGCATTTTGACTCTATTTGGGTTGTTGAGGATAGAATGACAAAGTTGGCTCAGTTCCTACCGGTCAAAATTACTTATGATGCTAAAGATTATGCCAAGTTGTATATACATGAGTTGGTTAGATTGCATAGGGTGCCCTTGTATATCATTCCGAGTCGTGGTGCTCAATTCACTTCTCACATTTGGAGGTCCTTCTAAAAAGGTCTTGGTACCAAGGTTAAGCTTAGCAGTGCTTTTCACCATCAAATGGATGGTCAAACTGAGAGGCCTATCCAAACTCTCGAAGATATGCTTAGGGCTTGTGTTTTGGAGTTTAAGGGTAGTTGGGATGAACATCTTCATCTCATTGACTTTTCTTACAACAATAGCTTTCACTCAAGCATTGGTATGGCTCCCTTTGAAGCTCTTTATGGTAGGCGTCGTAGATCCCCGATTGGGTGATTTGAAGTGAGGAAATGGCTTTGCTAGGTCCGGATTTGGTCATGGAGGCCTTGGAGAAGGTGAGGTTGATTAGGGAGATATTGAAAACAGCCCAAAGTAGACAAAAGTCCTATGCCGATATAAGGAGAAGAGATCTTGAGTTTGAGGTTGGTGATTAGGTTTACTGAAAGTCTCACCTATGAAGGGTGTGGTTCAATTTGGAAAAAAGGGGAAACTAAGCCCAAGTTTTGTGGGTCCTTATAATGTTTTGAGGAGAGTGGGTAAGGTTGCATATGAGTTGGAGTTGCCTATAGAGATGAATATGGTTCATCCGGTCTCCCATGTGTCCATATTGAGAAAGTATGTGGATGACCCAAGTGCTATAGTGCCCTTGGATGTTGTGGGTGTTATAGAAGATAATTTGACCTAGAAGAGGTCCTGGTGGCGATTTTGGATAGACAAGTGAAGAGGTTGAGAAACAAAGATGTAGCTTTCGTCAAGGTCCTTTGGAGGAACCAACAAGTTGAAAGTGTCACATGGGAAGCCGAGACGGACATGAGAAAATGATACCCATACCTTTTCCACTCTACTCAACCCAAAGGTACTAATTTAAGTTCCCTTTTATTTTAAGTTGAAGCCCGTATGTCATTTTGCATGCATTATGTTTATGTTGACAAGTTTAAGGTGACATTTGACATCATGTTGAGATCTTTGAAAATGATGTTTAAATGCATTTGTTGCATTCATGTTGGGCTGAAATCTTCATGATTACTTATCTTATGTACGTTTCTTTGACATTCGGGGATGAATATTCCCAAGGGGGGATATTGAAATGCCCCAAAATGTGCTTCGAAAATGCCCATAATCGTAATTTCTATAGATCTCAAAAGTCGTGCGTGATATCGAAAATTCAACTTCTAATTCTTGATCAAGGGGAAAATTAAGTGGAAAATTAGTATAACCCGGATTTTAGAGGACTCGCAGTGGACAATCGCTCATTTTCCTTATCCAATGTGCATTTGCGACCAAGCCGCGATGCAGACTAGGTGCGGAGCAGTACAAACTTTCCCTTTGTGTTGGGTCCACATCGCGGGCTAGATGTGGACCAGTGTTGACTTTTTCTTAATTTTTTGTTTTGGCCCAAGGGCGTTGGAGTCTATCCCCATGCCTACTTATTCGTGAAAACACCTATACTGAGCCATTTTTCAACTCTACATCACTCAAGACCCTCTTAAAAACCCTTACAAGACTTAACCAAATATTTCATTAAATTTCAATGGTTTCAAGCCTAACTTTGGAACTCAAGAATTCTCTTGATGATCCAAGTTCTCTTCAAGCTCAACTCAAGAAAACCCAAGTTTGAGGTGTGTGGGTTTCATCCATTGGGTCTTTTCACCCATGGAGCCCAATCTTCCTTTTTATAAAAATTGTATGTTATCAAGTTGTATCTTCTATGAGAATCTCTTATTATGGATTTTGATTATAAATTATATTGGGATTCTATGAAATGTTGATTGACTATGCATGTCTATCTATTTCAATCTTACATCATGATTTGATTATCTATTGAGACTATGCATGTTTTGAGCTATGAAACTATGATTTATTATGAGATTTTGATGATGGATTTCAAGGTATCTTAGAT